>JASANB010004029.1:0-131418 GCA_030248155.1 Sabatieria punctata
CGGCAAAATGACGATTCCAAAGATTTTGGATGTTAAAAAAACGCTGCAGGGATGGTTTCTATGGTGTGGAACAGAGCTTAAATATCAGGTTCATTTATCTGTCGAACTTCCTGCTACAATCTGTGGTTGATTAACAACAGATTCAGAGCTTTGATTCTAGAAGGTGCTGATTTCTTGACTATGGAATTTTCACTCATGTTTTTGAAATTCCCCAATCTTAGTGCCCTTTCAGCTACAGGGCTGCCTGCTTAGTATGTTATGCCCAATGGCAACAACAATCATTCCTGCAAGTTTCAGGCCTGTACTCCTTGTATTACCGAAAAAAAAATAAATTTGCGTGGACCACCCTCATTCCTAGTTTTCGGGTCATAAAACCAGTATGAGTGGGAATTTTGGCACTAAACTTGCAGAATGTTTAGCCAACCATGTTGTTAATTTTTGCTGAAAATTTGAGCCAAATCGGTAAAGAAGTGACCGAGAACAAAACGTTTGAGTGAAGGCCGAAAAAGCGATGGGACATTTTTTTATCTATACTGTATAACGTTAAGCGCCTGACTGTTATATATCTAAGATCGGTTAGTGTTGAACAACTGCTTTGGAATAGTGGTATATTTAGGATCAAGTGGTGATTTACATGAATTCAGTGTGCAGACATTTTCAATCTTCCCTCAGTCAGCAGCGTAGGCGAGCGACAAGAAAACGATCTTTGTAAACCGTATAGTTAAAAGTCTGTTCGTCTCTAAATAAGCGCCCATTTCTTCTGAGTTAGTGAGGCCACCTGGCCTGTATGGAAACGTTTGTAGAACGGCGTCCTGACCTGTGTGACGTGGATGTGTAGGCATTTTCAATCTTCCCTCAGTAAGCAGCGCACACGAGCGATGAAGAAAATTAGCGGACGGTTAGTGTAAAACTGAATCTAGAGTTTAGCCGGCCTCTCTAATAAGCGCCTTTGCTCTTGAACAAATTGAGCGGTTTAGTGCAATGCCTTGCTCTACACAAACCTAATAGGCAGACACTTTCAATCTTCGTTGAGTGCCAGACGTGGACGATGCAAAGAAAAGCTAAAACGATCCGGGTAAATCATGCTACTAATCTCTAATAAGCGCCAGTCAGTCCCTCTATCTTCTACCTGTGTAGTGTATATAAGAATATGTAAGAGAATAATGTACCACTCCGCTCCCGCTGCCGGCCGCTTGCAGCAGCCTGGCCATGCGCTGCAACAAAATTTCGGGAGGGTGACCGAAATTCGGTCGCCCTTCCGAAAACTCTTAGGCGCCGTATTGCTAGCAACCCCGATTTTTAACAAATTCAGCAGAGTTCTCTCTGAAATACGTAGTCAGCCAATACTCTGCTGAAAAATGGATATAAGCATCTATTTAAGAGCCAGTCTCTGATTCGATCGAATCTTGGTATCAGACATGGGCAAAGGGGGGTCTGAGTGGGGTTGCCCCCCTCAGGCTCTGACCTACCCCCTCAGCTGGACGCTACCCCCCCTCAGGAATTTTTTGGAAGAATTTTATATAGAAAATTATGATAAAACATGCCTGGATTAGGTGTAAATGAGCTCAGAATAGCCTATTTTAGCTTATTTCAATGAAAAATAAGCCAAGAAACCTTGATTTTAACCAAAAATCGGACTTTTTGGCTTACCACCCCCTCAGCCCCTCCTACCCCCTCAGCCCCCTTCAGGACTGGACTTGAAAATTCTACACCCCTTAGCTGAAATGCTAGCCCATGTCTGCTTGGTATGTCTAGTTAAATTGAATCGAACACACGAACGACCTGTGGTTTGGTGCACTAATAGACTTTAGTTACCACCCCGTCAGGCGATGAGTTAAGTTAAGCCTGCAAAGGGTTTATGGATTTGACGCTCCATTCCATTGCCAACATTGTACGCCATCGAAGATCCGGCCACTTAACTATGGACCAAAATTTTCAACTTCGACTGGATTTCTTTCGTACAAGAGTTGGAACTTAAAAATTAGGTTTTTTAGGTAACTTTTAGGGTAGTTTAAGATGTTTTGGTCGAAAATCATTTTTTAGCAAAAATTTTTTTTCGAGTTTCTTTGGCCGCCCCTAGCTCGTCCGAAATTCGATCAATCTCCCGAAATTTTGTTGCAGCGCATGGCCGCGCTCTGTCGGCGGCCGGCCACGGAGCGGTACATACTTCCCTTAGGCATTCTTGGTGAAAGTAGTAGTACGTTTGCTTACAGAACTCGAGAATTTTCGTCCGAATGATGTGTAGACATCTACAGCGCATGTTGAGCAACAACTATCGGCAAAGGTGGGAACTGTACTACAACGCTGCTGGCTCTGGTTCCCTCATGCAACATTCAATAAGCGCCTTGCCTTTAGCACTCTAGATGTCCATAATGTCAGTGCCAAACTAAGCTCATGTCTCCCTGTCCGATCTGCAACAAAGCAGGCAGGGTTTGTGCACATCCTGGATAGTCGGAATTTTGCGTTGGTTAAGTTATAAAATCATGAAATAGTCGAGGAATTGTGAGGTTGGTCAAGGGAAATGCGATTCCCTCTGTTTTCTTAATAGTATTGATCAAAAATCTATTCTCCGAATAGCGTTTGCCGAAGTATCTATTCCCCAAAATAGTCCATTCGCCAAATTATTTAGTGTTTTCAACAAGAAATTAAATTTTTTATTCTTCTTGCATTCGAGCCCGGCTAATGTCAAGTGGATTCTCTCTTCCAAAACCCGCACGAACCCTGACAAGACAACCGAGTTTCTGAAATTAAATCTGTTAAGCCATGACTTCATAACTGTAGATACTTGTACAGACTTACCACAGGTTTCTGTTTCATAAATTACGTCGGTCATTGCTCTGCTGTAGAATGTTGATTTGATCATTGTGCTTGTATCATTCCAATTTACTTAGCTAAGGTAGTTTGATCTTTGACTGAGCCCTGATGCTGGTAGAGCAGTCCAAAAGCGCCTCATTGATAGACTCCTCTGCAGTAACGCTGTCATGACACTTGCCTATTTTAAAGGTTCACAGCCTTGATATGGTCAAGTTGTTGGCGCGTCACTACCAGAACTCACTTAAAGGCCTAAAACATAGGACAACGGCTAGAGCCCTACACCGCGCTGCATGTCTTAACTTTCAGTTACATTCCCGGTGAGAGAGAATTTTTGGTTGATTGCCGGCGAACCTAATAAGCGCCTAGTAGTTCTGGTTTTCATAGCATGAACCTCTGTCCAACGGTTAAGATCTTTTGGGCTAGTATTATTCGCCAACAGCTTAGCATCTCTTTAACCCAGAAGGTCAGTGCGAAGTTTTTGCCCCAGGCGAAGTTTGTCGCCATCACATCTGCCAGTGAAAGCTCTGGATGGCCAAATGACAAGAAAGAAGGCTGCTGAAGGAACTATATTTCTGTCAGTTATGCACTCCTTTAGGGTTCAGTTGCCGTTCTGACCACAGTTGCTAAGCATGTCCAGATGAGTCTGCGTGCGTACAGGCACACATACCTTAAAAGTACGTAAGCATTTTGCTACTGTAGGTAGTAATTTCTTTCTCTGGTTAATCTAATAAGCGCCGTGGTTAGTACGTAATTGCCTTACACCCAGTGTTTGTGCTTTATTTGCCGAAAAACGCAACGCAGAAGCGATTAATGTTCAGGAAGCAGCCTTCGAAATGTTCAAGCGAGTGGCTCGTCACATACAGATGAGCATACGCAGAGATCGGCACACCTGTAAGACGAAATTCCTCAAAACGACGCTTTCATATTTCGCTGATACGTAATCGCTTTGTCCACAAAATACGCATCAAGTCAACCTCTAATAAGCGCCTTTTCTCATCATCGATAGTTTAAGTAATGTTTTCTTTTACATACTGCATAAGTAGTGCAGGTTTATTCAATTGAATTTGTTAAAAGTTTGGCTCGTAATATTCAAGGCAGTAGGAGGAGACAATCATACATGGGCCGCGGGGGTGGGGTCCGGGAGTTCCACTCCAAACTTGGGCTCGACCCCCAAACCACCCCACCCAACCCACCTGAAGCCGACTTTTGTTCCTGGACCCACCCGCCAAAATCGGCGCGACCCCCAAACCGGATTTTGACTACCACAATCCATTTTTCCGGCCCATGTATGGAGACTGGTTTTACGCAAGTAAAACGTAAGATCCGCTCCAGATTTTGTTTGATGCACTTTATGTGCGGCTTTACCTAGGTGGACTTCCAATAAGCGCCCTTATGTTACGTTCTGTATGAACGTTTATAGTTGCTTCCTTTATTTGCTCCATTATGTTAATAACTGTAATACATTACAGTGTTCGCCGAAAAAGACCGCCTGGCCCTTTTTCGAGGTTTCGGAAAACTTTAAATAGCTGCCAATATGTCAATTTTGCACCGAAAAAATAGATTTTTTATCCAAAATTCCGTGTTCCTAGGTTTTTAGACTAAGTCTAGCCCGATAGCTTTCAACACTAAATTCGACACTAAAAAGGCTCAAAATCGAAAAAAATGGTGATTTTTCGGCTAAAAATCGTCAAAAATCGCTAATTTGAACTGAAAAAAGGCCAGGCGGTCTTTTTTGTCAACACTGTATATTTATTGTTGGTAGGTAGTGAGTAAGCCTTTGCTGTAAAGGCGAATGGATGAAAATAAGGCTTTTTATTTTTAGTGCACGGGTTTTAAGGTTTTTCTAAATGTGCCGGCTGTGTTAGATGGTTGTTATTAACTGCAGGCCGAAACATTCGAAATGTTCAGACGGGTGGCTCGTCATATTCAGATGAGTTTGGGGACGCGAAAAGAGAGGCACATGTTCAAGGCTAAATTTCGAGGCAGTCAGGTTGTCCTTTCTCAGTAATGATCACTCGATAGTGCAGTGGAACCGCCTTTCTCTAATAAGCGCTGTATTTGTGTTGTATGTTTTTCTCCTGTGCAACAAAATTATTCCAGTCTAAGATACACGGTGTCCCAAAATATGTTAACATTTCTTTTGTCTGTCCTTTCCCTTAGATCTTGCTAAATGGGATGAAATTTGTAAAATACATGTGCCAAAATCCTTGCAATTTTATGTTTAACTTTGGTGCACCAGGTTGGCCGAATCCTGAGAAACTGGAGAATCTGTGAAACTAATACAGCTGCAGAGGATCAGCTGGCTAAAATAAGGTGCTATAAGGCGTGACCGATGTACTTAAAATTGGCCTCAAAGGTTGGAAACTCAAACAATTGCTTGCTTCACTAAAGACACAATTTTTCAAATTGCATCCAAATTTTTGCAAAGACAATAGGCCAAATTTCTCTGCATTGTCCACGTCGAAAATATTTGCATGCTTATTTGCAACAGAATGAAACTTATAAAAAGCGCTACAAAATATTGAAATAAAAATTCTCTTAAAGAGGGTCCCAGCCGAGTTATGGCCGGTGAAAGCGGCTCGAAAATTTTTTTTTTGAAATTCTAAATTAACCTAATAATTTTAAAGTAGTTCGAAAGTACTCTAAAGGAAGACGTCTCAGATCTAAAATCCGATTATTGAGCTAGAAATTCGATCTGAAAGTTTTGGTCCCATAGACCGATTTTCAGGAGGCTGTTTCCCAGGAGTGGGGCTTCAAATCCACTAATCCTCTGCAGCTAAAAGATAACTCCATAAGTATGTATTTAGTGTGCCAATTTACAGCTCTCTGGGTCAAAGTTTCATTTTTAAAGTCTGAATACCTAGATAGATTCGTTCGATTCAGAGACTGACTCTTAATGCATCATGATTTAGTCAGTCTTGAGATAATCAAGAATTTCCTGAACGTTGTTTTTAAAACGAGCAGTTGAGAAAAACAAAACGTTTGGGATATGGACGACAAAAAGAAAAATAGTTCGCATTTTAGCGTTAGGAATAGGTTTTTAAATTATCCAATTTGACATATTCTTCAATTTATTAGAATTGGATCAAGTTTGGTGCATCAAATTTGAAAACAAAATTCTAAGGAATTTGGCACCTACTGTTGTTCCAAGTTGCAGCTTCTTAGGTCAAGATAAAGCAGTAGCAGCAGCAGAAAGAAATGTTATCATTTTTGGGAACATTGTACATAAATACTTATTATAGGACATTGCTATTTGTTGCATAAAAAAGGTGGGTAGAGAAATTCAAAAACGATCTGGAAAGCAACGGTGTCTTGGCAGGCAAGTACGCTTTCAGAAACGTGCCCTCATGGGTTTCCATAATAAGCGCCTCTCGTACTCTCTCTTAGTGAACCGTTAGATCGTGTTTTACCCATTTTCTTTCATACGGTACTACCTCTACTAAGGTGCGGATAGGCATTTGACAGGTTCCTATCTTCGTTCTTAAGTTTTAAGCAGACCCAACCAGGTATACTGTATCGATCTGTTCCACTCATGTGCAGCATTGCAGTTTTGTCAGCCATGCGGACATGCATGCATACATTGGCCAGAATATTTTTTGGCCCCTCAATCGGCTAGGGGTTGTGATATGATAAGCCTTGCCTCCTGCCTGACCCATGTATGTATGCATCTTGTCCCGAGGGAGGGTAAGGGTTGTATCCTGCGCTGCAAAGAGAAGGTCCAATCAGTCTTTAGGTTAGATATGGTCAAAAATCAACAGATCAAGTCTGACATTTTTCAATGATTCAGTGTAGGGACATGAATTTATGAATCGAACTTTTCACGTTTTCGGATGTTGATAGTTGAATTTTCGCATATTCCGGATTTTCAAAACAGGTTTTTCGGATAAGATAAATCTGTTTTCGGATCAAATATACGTAGTTGGTTATGTTCTGCTGAAATTTGACCATTCTAGCAAAGTTGATGACAAAAAGTCGGCGAAAATCGTTGAAAATCGAAATTCTAGATTTAAAACTGCTTTACAGGCAAAATATGACATTTTTTTGTCTAGCCATACATGTAACAGGGTTACATTTTCTCATCTCATGATATTTTCTGTATGTCGAAATGCCGTCCGTGAGTGGAACGAAACAGATCCATACATACCTTTCTTCCAAGACAAATATGTTTGAGCAAATACAGCGAAGAAGTTTTGAAACTGATAGAGCTTTATAATGCATACAATTCTAGTGGGAAGCTCTGCAATTCGCTCGAACTGTCATCCCTCACGTTGCCGGGTGTATGCGAGTAACAAAGCATAGAAACAGGCAACGACTGTAAGACTAGTATGAATACGCTGTTGTCAGCCCTCTAATAAGTCTATTTATACTATCCTCGGGTTTAGACCTATTCTGTCATGCAGTACGTACACTATTAACTGAGCTTCCGACGACTTAACTAAACTAACAGTGAGATCTAATAGTCGATAGTCATTTGAGTAAGATTTGAATTGGCGTAGCTCTAATAAGCGTCTTGTCTTACAGTGTGTACTGTTTCGTATATCTTCAGTGCGATTCACTCGCGGCCACTAAAGAGATGCTGATTCACATCATGAAAAATCGGGGCAATAAAAGCTTCAAGAACAAAATGATTATGCAAATGTAATATTATTGTGGTTTAAGTTAAGATTGGACCGCCAAATTTTTGTAGCAGCTACATCGATTAAATCCATTTAATAAGCGCTAGCGTTTATTTCGTTTTTTCTTGTCTGTGTCACAATTAGGTGAAGGCGCTTATTAGAAGCAACCTATTCACACCACCTACTCTACTCTTCAACTTGTATAAGTCAATGCCAAAAACGGGCTAGGCGCTTATTAGAGGGACCTGTGCTGGTAGTGTTTCATGTATTCTCAAAGTATTTGGCTTGTTTGTGTGTGTTGTCTAGCTTTGAGGATCCATACAATCACCTTGCAAAGTGTTCTGGACTTCTTTTGGGGTTAGGCCAAATTTTTGCCATCTGTTTTGTTTTAGCGTAATTGTATGTAGCTTAATAGTTGCTCCAGATGTCTTCAGTTAATTGCTTCAGACAACGGCCATTGGTTGAGCAAAGAAGTCCGGTCCACTTTGAACGAGCCATGTACAAACTGAATGTATTACAGGAAAAGGGCCACGTTAGAGAGCAGTCAACGACCAGTCATTTCTGATCCCCTGGCCGAACAGTCAAGCAGTGCGGCTGAAACCACACAACCAGGTCCAGAATCCATGGCTGAACTGGATGATTTTAAAGACACTTCTCTCTAATTGTTTGATAAGCTCGAATACATGTACAGGTCGTTCGATAGGTACATGGTTCTTTGCATATTTCTGCTGTTGTACTGTGCTTTTCTTCCAAACAGACGGGCTCTTGATCGTGTTTCTGCGCAGAATCACTGTTTCCCTTAATATCGAGGTTTTCTCCAGAAATACATGTTGGTTGCCAATTTTGGTTTAAAAGTGTTGTTGATTTAAAGCCCGTTTAAGAGGCAGTCTACGAAAAAAATCGAACCTGGTGTCGCAGCTCAGGGCGGCCATCCAGTGACTTGGACTTAATTGACCTGGGCCGTGGATTGGGTGTCATAGCCTCAGGCTATGGCTTAAACTTAGGTGCGGTACCAAGGACACAGTACCTGGTCATTGTACGATTTTAGGCAAACTAGAGGAAAGGAATGCCGGCTAACGCTTAGGCTTCTAGCAAATCCTTCCCTCTTTGGCAGATGAATCGGTAGACAGAGCTGGGCGCTTTCTGACTCGAATAGTTCAACATTGGGTAAACGCCCTGCTGATTTCTAACGCACATAGCTTCATTTTGGTTTACGCACAGACAAAAAAAACAAACGAGATAAGAGAGAATAAAATGAAACTAAAACGTGATCATAGTTCTAAATAGAAACCCTTAGTTCAAATTGGTGTCGTCGGTCGGTTGTGTTACTATCGGAGTATCAGTGCGTCATGTATGCGTGCAAATGCATATGCATGCCGCTTCCCTCGCAATTCGACAGGGAAACCTCAGTGCAAGATGTGTACGTCGTACTGAACTTCGTATTTTCACGCCATTGCTTACCTGGGTAATTAACACGAAGTGCAATTTAAGAATGAGTTTTTTCAGAAAAGAAAATGTAACAGTACTGTCGATTACTGTTTTTACATGGCGGCCACATTACAAAATTTCCACTGCAGTCAAAACCGAAATTTAGCGATCCAGTACTGAAAAAACGTATAAGCACTCAGATCAATTTGTGCAAAATTTTACTGTTGTTGTTTCTTCATAGTGGTCAGTTCTTTCTCTTGACCGGTGGGTGTTGCTTGCATTTGACCCAGTTTTGGAGCAGTCTAGGTCAGAGTCCACCAGTGCAACCGAGTTTAAATCGATTCTGTCTCCTAATTTTCAACAGTTGCACCACTTTTGAATCGCGCCTGCCGAGCAATGATATATTTTCTGACCGTGGTTGCAAATATTTTCGGGCTATTTTCTGCAGCTTTATCAGGTACGGCGTTTTGAACTGTGACTCGAATTTATGATGGAACTGCAACTAAAATAATCGAAGCGCCCAATGTTGTGGATACACGAATTTTGTGAACGACTTGGATTTTAGCTAGCGTTTTGGATTGTTTCGACAGATTTGGCAATTGTGACATAATTTCTTACCGCGCTTTCAACCGTACGTGGCGTGTACCCAGCGAACAAGCGTGTGTCAGTTTGTGTGGCCTTGATCACAAGGTAAGCTAAAACGTCTCCTCGGCACTGAATTTCATTCCTCAAAGGAACAGCAATTTCGGAAATTTACGAACTCTAAAACAGTAATGATGCTATCTTTACACTAGTTTTTCTGAGAAAGATCCGAGTGGGCAGTGAATTTCACCTGTTGACCCAGTTCTGTCGGCAGATATCGATAATGTAATCGTTTCGAACTTGAATTCGTCGTAACGTCGTGTAAAACGATATCGTTCAACCACTTTAGGATCGGTGTAAAGCAGTCATTTACGACGTGCGGCAATACATTTGCCACATGTACGATCAGTATGGAGAGCGTGCACCTGCATTTCTCATCCCGGCTTTTAAGAAAACTTATTACAAACTAAAGAACGAGGCTTGTTTGGGTAAACGCGCTGACCGACTCCGTGTCTTTCAAACACTAAGCCTGCCTGGCTTCAGATCAGTTCGGCAAAGCAACCACACAGCTGTCCACGACCACCGCTTCCAGCACAACTACCACAGAAGCGCCATCTGCTGGAAGTAAATGAAACAAACTGAGGCAAAACTATAAGTTATCCAGCTTTCAGAATGCGAGCCGAATTTTGCACCAGCCTTCTTGATTTTTGACGATGTCAGCGCGGTAGCATCAACGGATACCGATAAAGTTACAGCTCTAGACGACCTTGAAGGGGAAACGTTGTGCGAGCAAACTTGTAGATTTAACGAGGTTCTGTGTTTTCTAAAAGCCTGGGAATTAAGACCATAGTTTTTGAAGCACCTTGATAGCAAGCAGCCCGTGCCGTGTTGGGTGGCAACGTATCAAGAAGACGTAGAGGAAGACTTCACTGAATGCCTCATTCATACACAGAAAATACACTGGGACCCAAGTTCCGACGAGCTCACCTTAGCCGTCGATGCCGGCATTAGAACTATTGTCAAAGTCTGTCTACCTGGTGAGAGAATATATCTCTTTCACTAAGGTGCACGTACAGTACATGTAGATAGGTACGTACTTGGCTTTAGTGACTGCAGTGTACAGTACGTATACAATTTGCTGTATACTACGCTCTGGAGGACGGAAACCACTATTTGTCGTGCTTTTTCAGCCGATTTGGCATCTGATGACTTCTGCGGCGCCGGCTTCAGCTTTATATCCTATTTGTCGCGAACACTGGATGGAGCATTTGATCAGAAAGAGATCTCTGACTTTTCGCCTGGCGAAAATGGCCTGCTTCAGTGTCTGACCAGCTGTATAATCGAAACAGATTTCGAGTGCAGGGTAAGTTGACGTTGTCTCTGTCGTATCTAAGTCAGTCTCACTTACAAAGTTTCAGTCGATCGAGTGGTCCAACAACGCCGGGAAATGTGTTCTCAAGGACTCGAGTATAATTGATAGACCGGTGGAAGACTTCAGGGTTGTTGATCAAGAAGATCTCTACTACATCGAAAACGAGTGTTCAGGCCTATTAGCTGTTAAAGGTACAGTCAGGCACTTAACGCCGGTTCTGTCTTAACTATCCTACTCTTTTTTCTTTTTGAAAAAACTCGAAGGTACGGTATCATGAGTACGGTTACCATATCCTTCTAAATATCTCGCTGTATTACACCCTGACTGCGTGCAGAACTTTTCCGTTCTTTCCTTCAGACGACGCTAAGACTGCCGTCCAGAAGAATGAGGTAGCCCTGATAGATCTCCTAACGTCGGGGGAGAATTCCACCGAATTGAACGAGACACTAACCGGGTTTGCTAACTCGAGTTCTGCTGCTCAACTTAGCACCACGTTGCCCGCTACAACCACCGCAGAAATAACCGTTGGCCCAGCGACGACCGAGGAACCAGACCAAGCCGAGCAGACAACCGAATCAACTGGCCCATCTGAAATAGAACCGGAGTTAGCCGAGATCTTGGCCTCTGTCAGTGCTCCAGCGCCACCGCCATTTCAAGAGCTTCCCGAAGAAGTGGTCAGAAGACTGGAGCCACCTATTGAGCAGTTGCAGATTTGGACTGAATGGTCTGAATGCCAAGTATTTCTGGGAATTCAACTCAGAGCCAGAGTGCGACTTTGCACCGATTCCTCGTTGGCCTGTCCCGGCGATAAACTGACACTTGAACCTTGTCTATTCTGATCTGATTTTTGCGGTTAAAGCTTGAATAGTCTGAACTGCAGTCGTAGACTAGCGGCTGAGTAATCTACCTAACAAAGAAATAATCGATGCGTGTTTTGTTACCACTGCCTGCATAGCAACAAGCTGGTCCAGTGACCAAATATGGCTCCTATCGGCGGTAGGCCTAACTCGGTCGACATTTGGGCCGGAGAAGAAGAGGTGGACAGATCGGAGCGAGCCATGGAACCGGTCGACTGTTGTGGATGCAACGTCATCTCTGCCGTAAAACTGGTGGCAGTAGCTGAACTAGTCCTAAACGCTTCCATAATTGGTTTTACGAGCTTTAGCGTGTTGGTCTCTTTCGCGCACATCCGTTTCAAAAGTAATGCAGCCGCTATGTTCATACAAACAAGGATGTCGTTTCAGTTTTTCTCATCTGCTTTGCTCTCTTCTACTGTTTGCTCACTATCTTTCTACTTTGCGCCACTCAAAGAGGCACTAAAATGCGCCACACCACCAAAACAACCTTTCTGGGGCCTTACATAGTTACCAGCTCAATTTTTGTCACCTTATCTGTGTTGATTCTGATCGCAAGCAGCATTAGCGGGAAGCTGTGGATTCTGCCCACATTTGGCTACTATACATTCACCGTCCTAATGCTGTTGATTCGTCTCTACTTTCTCTACGTGACCATCAGATGTAGAGCTTACTTTGTGCAACGACATGAGCACCAGCTTAGACAAGAAGGCAGGGAGGGAACCGGCACAATCGTTCCCTCGGCCCCTCCAATCTTCATGGTCACCCTGACTCCAGACAACGAAACTATTTCCGACCCTCCTCCGGCCTACGAAAGACCTTTCTCGCCACCGCCGGCCTATGACACGGTCGAAAACACAGTTCCTGCTTCTGATTAGTGCATTTAGAATCGGTCAATAGATAAAAGTGCCCGTTTTCAAAATTACAATGTCTTTGGTCTATTTTCTGTTTAATACGTACACATACATACACACACACAAACAAACAGCCACATCACAGTAAGAGATTTCTTGACACGCGGTGCCCAGTAGTAGGGGTACCACAAACGGCACTACCACAGAGCCCTATTATACGTGGTTCTGGTACCATACGTCTAAGTGCATGTTGCATTTAATCTGATCGAAATTGCTCCAGTACCCTTACGGTCAAGAAATCCCGGACTGTTATAAGACACAGTACTGTCTAGAAGGACATTCAGAAACAACACGGTTGATTTAGAAGAGCACAGCCAAGAGTGAAGAGCAAAATGTTAGCGTCATTCAGTCGTCTTGAGTGTCGGTTGCCGCTTGGGCGCTTTGCACCGGCAGGTAGAGTTTGAACTCAGCCGGTAGTTCATCTTCAGAGTACAGCCGATCGGCGAAATAGACGCGTCGAATGCGGCAGTTGGCGTGAATCTGAAGCAGTTCATTTGAAAGCAAGCCAGCCAATAATACTAAGTAGTGGCTGGGGACTGCCTTAACGAGTTAGAGGACGGAGTTTTTTGCGATGAACCACCTAAACGTTTTTATGCCGGTCTCACTTTAGCGCCGCTCTGGGCAACCCGAACGAAAATCGATCAGTCACTGACGGCTCGGCGGCGGCCAAGGCTCGCGGTCGCGATTTAGTCTCTCTCACTCGCACACCTCTTCTCACTATGGCACCGCCGCTCCTCTACAACTGGGAGGACCGGAGCAGAGTGCAACAAATGGCTCTGGCCGACAGTCTGATGGAGAGAGAACGCAGACGGCACAGACCTTTCTTCGACCCGGCCGCCCGCAAGTATCGACTCGACTGCGGCTGTCACTTGGTCTTGGCCACCAAGATCGTCGCCACATTAGAGATGTCCCTCGCCTCTCTGCTCATTCTACTCCTCTCCCTTCAACTGGTCAGCAACCGAGAACTCGACCTCGAAGGTACTCACTGCTAACTGCTTCACCTTACTACTGTATGTTCGACATTGGAACATTTACAACAAAATCTTTCTACTAACACTTTTTGACAGCCAACTACTGCTGGAAACATGAATGTGTGGAGTTTCCTTAAAATGTGGTTGAGTACTAAAGGTTCTCAGGCATCTAAAAATAGTCGACGTTTTCTATCGCAACCACCACAGCATAGGATGCCCTCTAGCTAGATAGCGTACCCGGGGTGGGTACACTAATTGGCACTTGGTGCCCTTTTGTGTAGTCGGAGTACACTATTTAGAGACAGGTTTTATGTCATAGGTGTCCAAAATTTGCTACTTTACGGTAGCATTAAAGCAGGTTTACACATATTTTCACGGATTTCTAATCTTATTTACTGACACAAATTCACAGGAATGAAAACTTTCGCCAACCATATGGCAGAACCAGTAATCTGGATGGGAAAATTACATTTTTGTTCAGAAATAATGAAAACAAGCAGTTTAACGTTATTTCGCCAAGTGACAGTTAGTGCACACAGGTACCTAAATGCAGCACTCTCCGGTACATAGTAAAGCCACCTATCACAGTGGCCGAACGTAGAGAACAACCAGCATAGTATGAGAAACATACTGCCCCTGCCCCATCAGCCACTAAACCGGGATACTCCCCGGATAACTTTTCCACTCCACACCTCCTACAATGATTTTCTGAGAAACAATTTTTGGGTCAAATTTTTACAACTGCTAAAATTTGGGCTCAGTCCAGAAACTTCCCTTCGGCGTTTGATCAGATTAGCGTTTTTTTAAAATGGCGCTTTCTTACACGTATAATGAGAAATCTAAGCAGACTAGCTACAAACTGGAATGGGAACGACTGACCGATGCAATAGAGCTTTGTCGATTTAGACTTCTTCATCGGTCTGACGGCAGTGATCCAGCTGCTGTACAGTGCGCCGTTGCTCTACGCCACCACAACGAAGCGAGCGCTGGGAGCGCGTCGGAAGGCGCAACTACTGCTGCCCTACCTGCTCATGAACCTGGTGGTGTTCGCCTACGTTGCGTTGGTCTCGATGACACTATTCACCTCGCTGCCGGGCAACAGCGCTGACGCCAACACCTTCCTCGTGCTGTCGCTGCTCAGCTTCGCAGTCAAGTCCTACTTCCTCTATGTAGTGTTCAAGTGTCGTGCCTTCTTTCTGGACGCGCATCGCAGTCAGCTCAAGTGCCGTGCGGCGCGGCGGCGCCGACCGCAGCGACACGCCAGCCGCCATCAGCTGGACCTGCGACTGCACCAACTGCAGACAACGCCAATTGACTGTCGTCTGCACTGGGACGAACGGAAAGACGCGCCGCCTGACTACGACAGGGTAGTGACACCCCCGCCCTCCTACGAAAATGCCATCACCATTCTCTGACTACACTGCTTGCTATCTGATAAAGCAATTAGAGCTTACTCACAGATCGTTCGTTCGTTGCACACAAAGGGGTCTCACTCTCACTCAGCCATTTCTTGACTTATACAGGGTGTGCTAAAAACCAACCCTGCTGACTTTTCACCGTAGCTACCGTAAATCTCTCGTCTCAACCGATTTGAATGAATCTTTTGTTTGTATGAAAGACAAATAAATTCATGAAAGAGTATTAAGATACTCTGCTTGGTTGATGAGATATTTGCTCAGTGATTTTGACAATGAACAAGAGAGATTCCGTTGCACTTATGACGCAATTTCTGAGAGGATTTAGGTTGGCTGCTGATTTTGATCTCCGTCACACCACCGATTTTGCTCATTTTTATATTATACAAAATAATAAGAACCCCAAAGTATGAGCTCTGGTGGACCTCCACAGCGCCAGGGCCCCCTCCAAAGTAGGGGTGGTCGGGCCGAAAAGAAGAAAAAATTCAATCATTTTATGCGTCCATATTACAATGTTATTCATCTTTCATCTGAGTTGTCCCTTTGGCACACCCTGTACTAATGGTGTCGTCTCGATAGAGGTCTGTTGCCGTGATACACACGACATGACTGTTTCACTTTACATTGACTTAGGCGTTCCAGTTTCAGGCGGAGAACCTAATAATAAGAAACTATGCAGTGAAAAGGTCGTTCTATTAAAGGAGACTTTCCACTACGGAAGAAAGTTAACTTGTAACAATAAGGCAGGTGTCTTTATCAGCTCCGTCAAAGTGAAAAAGGAGACAGTGTGGATACCTGGATTCTGAGTGTTTCCACGTAGCTGGTGCCGTAGGCGCGTTTGCAGAAATCAGCGAGATGAAACTGAATCTGGTTCCAGCCGTCGTCCAGCCTCAGCGGCATGGTGCAGATAAACGGCTTGACACGCGTGTTCGACTGGAAGTTGCTCGCTCGGAATCTACGCTTCACTCCTTTGTCGTCCAGGATCTAAACGCACAACGTCAAAAAAGACAATCACCCATCATACATGGGCCGGGGGGGTAAGGGGGTATATCCCCTCGCCGATCAATACCACCCCTCGGCCGGCCATACACCCTCCCCGACCCCCCCCCTCCCGGAGGGCGAAAATTTTGGCTCATTTAAGGTAAAATAGGCGTTTTTTGAGGACCCCCCCCCCCCCCCGAGATCTCCATACCCCCTCCGGATTCGGTTTAGCAGTTAGCCCCTACCAGACATGCGAATGCATTTCCACTGAGGGGGTCAATTTTTGGCTAAAATCAAGAACTTTTGCTAATTTTTTGAGAAACTAATGTCATAAAAAGCTGTTTTCAGTTCATTTACATAAAATTTAAGCATCTTTATCTCTCTTCAAAAGTCTTACAAACATACATGTGCATGGTCGGCGGCTCAGAGGGGGACGGCCTGGTCTCTATGCGTAGTTGCCTGGATATAGGTGCAAATTTTCGGTGGGAAATTCAAATTTTGGCAGGAAATTTAAATTCTTGCCCAAAATTTTGGCGACAATTTCGAATTTTTTTTGGATAAAATTCAAAAATTTGCAGTAGAAATCAAATTTTCGGCAAAAAATTGCCAAAAAACCGCATTTCTAACAGAAAAAATTGTCAAAAAATCGAAAATTTCTCAGAAAATTTGAAAAAATTTCGGCTTTGATGCGTAGTTGCCTGTAGGAAGGGTGCGTAGTTGCGTAGTTTCCAAAATTGATTTCCCTGGCTTAAAAACGCATCTGGAGGCTTTCTAGCAGCCTCTAGCAACGTTTGGCAGATTTTTATTTTCGTCCCCCCCTGGGCACCCCCCATGCACATGTATGCTTACAAAAACTTCTAGATGATGTAGAGTTGGCCTGCGGGGGTAGAGTAGAGTTTCAGAAAGCCGTCCCCCATTTGCCCACGTCTGCTCTCACCTCTCTTTGCTGCCGATCTGTTGGCGGTGCACCGAAAAGCACACAGTCCAAAAGGGCACATAATTTTTTGCAATAAACCCCTAATCCTGATATTTGGGTGCGTAATATTTATGCGTGCGCTCATTTGGGCGTCCGTCAAAAAAAATTTAAATGAAATGCAGAAAACTATCTACACCCTAAAGGCAGTCCCATTGCATTTTGTTCATATTCTTCGCTTTTAAAATTGAGCTGTGCGAAAATTGTAATAGTGGCGGGTTCATGTAGGAGTACAAATTTATTATGCTATAAAGAGCTTTACTTAGGCTCAGTTTCTGTTAGATTGTCAAAGAGGTCAAATCACCTACCAAAATCGTCACGACAGTTGGTCCACCCCAAAATTTTCGAATTTTGACTACCCCAACCATTTTTCCACCCCATGTATGAGCTAAACTGTAATAATTAATAAAATTTTTCGACAGCATTGTTATTGCTGATCTCTTCTCGTGCATTTGGTTTGTTTTTGGCGAATGGGTATGGTAGAACGAAAATGAGACACGCACTGGACTCCCTTCACGGCTACATAGTTCTCTACATTTTATATAAAAAATTGTCAGACGCCCAAATGAACGCACGCCAAAACGAACCCCTGATATTTAGGCCTTCTTGCGCATATGCAGATCGTTTAAAACCTAAATCATGTTCGTGCTGGTCAGGGGATTACATAATTGTCAGGGTAAAGACAGGGGAAATTTCTGCTTCCCTTTCCCTGCATATTCTTTCTCGTACTGGTGGGCGGCCGATTGGGGTGGTTGGTGGAACCAGACATGGGCAAAAGAGGGCGTAGGGGGTTGACGCCTCATGTTCTGTCTTACCCACTCAGACCGCCGCTACCCCTCATTTTTAGGAAACCCTCTCAAAACTTTACCCACAAACCTTTTGCTGATCTTGGAAACGCTACTCATTCTCAACATTTTTTGTTACTACTACAGTTAGGCTTGTGCGCTTTTGCGGCAGATCCATGTTGAGTGCAACCAGAAATTAAGCGATTCAAACAAACCTGCACTTCAAAGGTGAAATACTTTTTCATGTTCTTCACTATCATTACCAGATAGGGCAACTTTATTCCGAGCGACTTTTTCGGGTCAGCTGGGCACGCTATGTACGTGGTGCTACAAGCGGAAACGTCAAAAATTGCACGTGCAGAAAAGGTCGGAGGGCGTATTCTGAACGCAAACACCCCTGGGCGTCCGGTAAAGGGCGTTGGGAAAGATAGCCATTTGCTCTAGAGGGTCACAACTTGCGATTTCTCTATTACGGCACCGGTACCCTTGTACCAAACCGATACCACACCAAATTTCAGCCCGATCGCATCGAAAAATCCATTCCGGAGCTGCAACTATTTTTTGGATGTGCTTTTTTTGGAACACACTATGACTGTACAGAGAGCCATGGGCCTCCCGCCTCTTCTTACCCCTCAGACCGACTCTATCCCCTCTGCATTTTTCATAGTATTTTTATACAAAATAATAACAGTGTGCTTAAATTAGATGTAAATGAATTAAGAATAGCTTCTTTTAACGAAAAATAAGCCAATGAACCTTGATTTTAGCCAAGAATCGGACCTTTGGCTTATGCCTGAGCGACGCGTGATGGGTGATGGTCTGAGAGGCCCCCCTTGGCCTATAAGTGCATGAAAGTGGTACCAGGTAGTCATACATGCAACAGGTCAGCCGCCGATGTGGGAGGATGTTTGGGGGTCTGGCGCCGCGAAGCAGGACTATTAGGCGACGCCGATTAGGCGATTTAGCGGTACTATTAGGCGACAGAAATAATTTTTTTCTATAAGTCCGCACGGCAACATAGGTTACCAAGGGGACATAGGTTACCAAAACATAGCAGAACAATGCAAACAGCACAACAGCAATTAAAACAAAATATAACAAAATAGAAAAGCAATTTCAAGGACTCATTTAAAAAATAAGTGCAACACCACGGATGGATGAATTCCAACTCACTGAGCACTCATTAGTAGAGTAGAAAACATTTCTGCACATGTCGCCATACATGGGCCGGGGGGGGGTTTCCCACACCTCAACTTGGGCTCTACCTCCCAAACGACCCCACCCACCCATCTGAAGCCGACTGTTGTTCCTGACCCCACACACGGATTTTGACTACCCCAACCCCAACCCATTTTTCCGGCATACGTATGCATGTCGCAGAACATTTATAAAGCGAAAGATGGATGGACGCACGGCATCAAATTCTTGCTGCGAAACTCTGTGAGCTGCTTCCGCAAGTTATTGGTGGGTCGTGCATCGTTTGCATCCAAAATGTGTTAATGAACTTAACAACCCAAAAAAATATGTAGCCGTCCCGACAGCCGCTCGCATGCTCGACGCAAGCTGGGGAATAGGGCAAACGCCAGGATCTGAGTTAGAAACAGTCAGGACAGGTGGCTTGTTTAGCTATAAGTTAACGAGTTGCACTATTATCTATTAATGTTTTTTGTCGCCTAATAGTACCATCGCCTAATCGGCCTCGCCTAATAGTACCGTACCGCTGGCGCCGGCCGGTGGGTCTGAGCCGAAATTCTATGGGAGGAGGTTGGGATCGCCAAAAACGAAATTTGGGTGGTATCAAATCAACTGAATGCTCAGTTGAGGTATAAGGTGACGAATGGTTTTGCACTGTAAATGCAGTCGATAAACACCTCATGTTAAAAGGGTTTGGCTTCAGAATAGGCCCCTTTTGTGACTGACCTCACGTTCGTTCCGCTTATTTCCAGAACCAGCGACTGAATATCATTGTCAGTTATCCGCTTGATGTGCCCATTGCGCACCTGTAAAAAAATAGGTTGACAAGATAATTGATTACAGTCGTTGGCAGTCAGAGAAACGACCAATTTGCACCGGTGTCGCATGTCATCATCAAACATAATAATCACGTGATCTACATGGGCCAGGGGCCTACGCATCCTCAAGTTGGGCTCCACCCCAGACCCCACGCCCATTCATCAGTAGCCATACATGGGCCAGTGGGTTCACCCCCCTCGCCGGTAGGCGCTACCCTGATGGCGACCGTTTTTGGAAGACCGATTTAAACTCATACCCCCCTCCGAAAGTCCGGCGACTTTTTTGAAAGCGAATATTTTTTAAATTAATAAGTTTTATCTATAAATATCGAATATCGTTTTGGCAAAATTCCGAAATTTCAAAATCGTCCAAATATGGTCATCTTGTACAGGGTGTCTAAAAAAATGATCACATTTCTTTTTACTGCCATTTCCGCAAATTTTGACCAAATAGGCTGAAATTTGGATCGTAGGTGCCAAAATTCGGGGAATTTTATGTGTTAAAGTTTGATGCACTAGGCTTGACTCATTCCCGAGAAATTTAAAAAAAGTGAAATTTGTTAATTTCAATAGTGAAAGCCGGTCACCGAAAAAATGATCACATTTCTTTTTACTGCCACTTCCGCAAATTTTGACCAAATAGGCTGAAATTTGGACCATATGTGCCAAAATTCGGGGAATTTTATATGTTAAAGTTTGGTGCACTAGGCTTGACTCATTCCCGAGAAATTTCAAAAAAAAGTGAAATTTGTTAATTTCAATAGTGAAAGTCGGACACCGAAAAATGGAAACATTTCCTTTTCCTGTATCTTTCCTAATTTTTGTCGGAATTGGATGAAATTTGGGTAAACGCAGAAATTCAGGGTAATTCGTGTGTAAAAAGTTGACGCACGAACTCCAACGCTATCGTTAGAGTTTAGGCGATAATGTAATGTAACGTTTTTTCGGTGACCGGCTTTCGCTTTTGAAATTACCAAATTTCTCCCTTTTTTGAAATTTCTCGAGAATTAGTTAAGCCTAGTGCACCAAACTTTGACACATAAAATTCCCCGAATTTTGGCACCTATAGGCCAAATTTCAGCCTATTTGGTCAAAAATTTGTAGAAATGGCAGTAAAAAGAAATGTGATCATTTTTTGAGACACCCTGTATATCATTTGAAAGCCCTTCGCCTGACGAGTCTAATGATCACTACATCAGCATAGGGCACGCCACGGGGGATTTGTTTTGCCAAATATAAAAGTACCCCCAGAGACGCATCAGTATAGGCAAGGCACGCTCCGAAGGGCCTGTTTTCCAAATATAAAAATACCCCTAGGTGGACGCATCAGTATAGGGCACGCTCCGGAGGACTTGTTTTCCAAATATAAAAATACCTCTAGGGGAACACATCCGTATAGGCACGCTCCGGAGGGCCTGTTTCCCAAATATAAAAATACCCCTAGAGGAACGTATCAGTATAGGCACGCTCTGGAGCATACATCATGGGCCGAAAAAATCCGGAGGGGGTAGGGGGGGTTGAGGCCCCCGGGTCGGGGGTGGGGGGTCCCCCCCCCCCGAAAAAAGGCAAAAAAACGCCTATTTTGTCTTAAATAAGTGAAAATTTCCTCCCTCCGGGAGGGGGGGGGTGGGTGGGGGTGGGTGGGGGAGGGGGCTATGGCCGGCCGAGGAGGAGGGGTATACCCCCCTTACCCCCCGGCCCATGTATGCTCTGGAGTCATATAGTCATAAGAAAGTTAATTAATAAATATATAGTCCATTTCTGACCTTCCCTGATTTCACACCCCCCAGCCACACCTAACCCAACAATTCTATACCTAATTATCGATTTGATGCGTCTCTAGGGGTTCCTTTAATTTTAGAAAACAGGCGCCTAAACTCCAGAGTTGCCTGTTTTCCAAAGTAAATTTATATTTGGGAAACAGGCCCTCCATAGTGTACCCCATACGGATGTACTGATCATTAGACTCCTTAGGTAGAGGGCTTCCAAATGATATATAAAAGGACTACCTATATTCGGACGATTTTGAAATGTTGGAATTTTGCCAAAAAATAATCGATAATTGTGTATAGAATACGGTATAGAATGGTATTGATTAATTTGTGATTAGTTATGATCATTAAAAATATTTGTTTTAATCTGTGGTCGGTTCCTGATTTTGCGCCCGGAAACTATAGGTAGGCCTACATTAGGGCCTATTTACCGAAAAGAGAACCAACCGAGCGACTATCTATCCTACTTACTATACTTACTTTGCTAACCAACTTAAATGGGCAAAGAAATATCGATTTTTCTCGTGTTTAGTTTTTTCTAGACGATTATCGTGCAGCCGTGTAGACAATTTTAAGAGAAGTTTAACAAAACAAACCGCACTCAAAAATGTTCAGTAGTTCTGGAGTTATGACCTTATAAACTTTGATCCACAAAGGTCCGGTTTTATTAGGGAGCAACGTGCAGATCGGCTTCATCAGCTTTGTCGGCTTCGGTCGTACTAGGTACCCCCCCCGAGGTCTCCAACCCCCCTACCCCCCTCCGGATTTTTCCGACCCATGTATGCCCCTAGGGGTATTTTTATATTTGGAAAACCGGCAATCCGGAGCGTACCTATACTGATGCGCCCCCTAGGGGTATCTTTATATTTGGAAAACAGGCCATCCGGAGCGTGCCTATACTGATGCGTCTCTAGGGGTACTTTTATATTTGGCAAAACAGGCCCCCCGGGGCGTGCCCTATGCTGATTTAGTGATCATTAGACTCGCCAGGCGAAGGGCTTTCAAATGATATATGACATGACCATTTTGGACGATTTTGAAATTTTGGAATTTTGCCAAAAAAATTATCGATAATCGATATTTATCGATAGAAATCGTTAATTTATATTTATTTATGATCATTAAACACATTAGTTTTTGTTTGGGATCGGTTCCTGATTCCCCCCAGCTACACCTGATCCAATAAAAGCAAAAACCGCAACCGAATCGGTTAGAAATCACGCAAGAATTATTACAATGTAAAAACCGAAAACATGCACGCGCTTCATAAGGCGTTTTCGATTCCGCAGCACGGGCTTCTTTGCCCATACCTACAACTTAGCCTGTACCTACCTTAGGTGATAAATAAAAAGGTCTCACTTTTTTATCCCATATTTGCAACGGTTTGCTACCAATACTGTATAATACAGACAAAAGGCCACTTTGGAATGTATTATGGAACATTTTCTTTCTTCTTCTACAGAACACAATTTTCTGACTGGCCAGCTGGGGTGGAAAACCTGCCTGCCGTCTGGGACGATTTCAAATGAAATTCAGACAGATTCCATTCGATGAAATATGGTGCGCGGGGCGGACGCGTCGTGTCCGTCAGTGCCCAATAAAAATGCGACTAAAATAGCTACCTTTATTTTGTGTTTAAAACTACGGTTTAACCACTTCGAAAAAACCGCACGGATATATCCGTAGATCTGGAAAACGTGACTCGGTTTCAGGTAAATGTGAATCGGTTTCAGGTAAATGTGATCCGGTTTCAGGTAAATGTGATTCGGTTTCAGGTAAATGTCACCGGTTCGTCCAACCCCCTAGGTTGGTTCGTCAAATGCTGTTCCGAATCTTTGGTCACATTTTGAAAAACCGAACCCTACCCGTGCCTAGTCGGCCGAACCTTTAATTTTTGCGCCCGAAACTATCCCAAAAATTCCGAAGCCAAATTGAAATCATTGTACCGAACCCGTTTTTGCAACAATCCCGAACCAGCAACAATCCCGAATCTAGGTAAAGCCGAACCTATGTTTGCATCCGAATCTTTATTCTAGACACCCGAATCTTTATTGAAGACACCCGAATTTTTATTGAGTTGAGTTCCGGCTCAAACACCACCATCAGCACAGACTAGTGCCCTGCACTCAGGGAATGTGCATGGCACACGTACAGAGGAAGGACACTGGTTTCATGTGTTTTCGCTGTCAGATCCGGCTGTGCCCGGGGTTTTGCGATTGGTCTTTTCACACTAATGTTGAGTTTTTCTTTGACGATCCCACGCGTAGTGGTGATGTTAGTTATTTCGCTAAGGCGCGCGCTATCAACAAAACTGTGTTGCTCTGCCAAGTGCTGGCATTAGTTTGGCTTGTACTGATTCTGTATTATCTGTGTTCATTCAATTGTTTTTTATTGACGTCTTTGCCGTTTTTGTTTAGTTGATTGCAACACATGAATCTTAAAAGCTGCATAGCATACATTGTATCACTACACCAGTGTTCACAAAGTGCATAGTATGGCCGAACACATAGGCAGAACTTTCTGATACGCAGCTAAATCCAGTCATAATACCTGCAAAATAAACAGCAAATTCAATTGTGCATAGTGCGCAAACTTTTCAGAGAACATTCTGAGAACAAATGGATCAATTCTGGTAATGGTTCGGGTCATACCAAACGAAGGTTCGGGACATAACAAAACGAAGGTTCGGGTCATGCCAAACGAAGGTTCGGGTGACCTCCAAATCTGGGTTCGGGGTGAACCCCAACACGACTAAAACGAACACAATTTTGGTTCGGAAAAAACGCCTCAGATTCGGTTGAAAGATTCTGCAAAATGTCACATTCGGTTTTATAAAAACCGAACCTTTGAAAGATTCAGGCAAAAAAAAACTCTGCCCTAAAAATCAGAAACCGAACCCGTTTTTGCGTTCGGAATAAAAAACGTGACTCGGTTTCAGGTAAATGTGATTCGGTTTCAGGTAAATGTGATTCGGTTTCAAGTAAATGTGATCCGGTTTCAGGTAAATGTCGCGGGTTCGGAATTTCGGTCTTTTCGAAGTGGTTATCGCAAATGTAAAGATTGTAGCATTTTAGCAGTCCGATTGTGATCTAAATCTACACAGTCGCTTCAACGCACTGTTGTGATGTGAATTGTGGGAAGAGCTACTGCTTGTCGATTCGACTGTTGGGACCGAAGATGTGCGTAATAGCGCTAAGCAATTTCAAACACTTTAAGAGTCGTTCTCTGAACCGATCGAGTTTCAGTATTCAGACCCCAAAATTGAAAGTTTGAGCTAGAGAGCTGTAGGTTGGCACACTAATACATACTTATGAGTTATCTTTCAGCTGCAAAGGATTAGTGGATCTGACGCTCCTGTCCTGAGATATAGCCTTCCGAAAATCAGTCTGCTTAACTATGGGACCAAAAAATTTCTCGCTTCATACTCGGAATTCGGACCTAAAAATTGGGGGTTTTAGAGTACTTTTAGACTGCTTTAAGAAACTTTCGTCAAATTTTCGTTTTCAGAAAAAAAATTTTTTTTCGCCCCTGTGCGAATTTGAGCTAGCTAGCTAGCTCGTCTGGAACCCCCCCCCCAACCCAGTTTTTTTATTTCAGAAAAATGTTGCGCTATCAATTACCTTACGGTTTGGCGTGAAGCACTGTTGCTGTCAGACAAAAAATGTGGAAAATTGAGGTCAAACATGGCATCTCTGTCGCGAAAATTTTTGCACTTTTCAGGTCAAATATTTCCAAGTCCGGTTTTCCACCTATTAGCATGAATTCGGACTTAAAAATTGGGGGTTTTAGAGTACTTTTAGACTGTTTAAGAAATTTTTTCAAATTTGTTTTGAGAAAAAAATTTTTTTTCGCCCCCCTAGTTGTCTGGAACTTCCAACTCCCAGTTTTTTTTATTTCAGAAAAAATGTTGCGCTATCAATTACCTCAAAAGGGAAAATTTTTTTTCTGAAAACGAAAATTTGACTAAAATTTTTTAAAGCAGTCTGAAAGCAATTTAAAACCCTCAATTTTTAAGTCCGAATTCGTACTAGTAGGTGGAAAACCGGACTTGGAAATATTTGACCTGAGAAAAGTGCGGAAAATTTTGCGACCGGGACATGTTTGACTAATTTTCTCACGTTTTTCGGGTCTGAGCAAACAATGCTTCACACCAAACGGTAGGTAATTGATAGCGCAACATTTTTCTGAAATAAAAAAAACTGGGTTGGGGGGTTCCAGACGAGCTAGGGTGGCGCAAAGGGGGCGAAAAAAAATTTTTTTTCTGAAAACGAAAATTAGACGAAAGTTTCTTAAAGCAGTCTAAAAGTACTCTAAAACCCCCAATTTTTAGGTCCGTATTCCGAGTATGAAGCGAGAAATTCGAGTTTGAAATTTTGGTCCCATAGTTAAGCAGACCGATTTTCGGAAGGCTATATCTCAGGACAGGAGCGTCAGATCCATTAATCCTTTCCAGCTGAAAGATAACTCATAAGTATCTATTAGTGTACCAACTTACAGCTCTCTAGCTTAAAGTTTCAATTTTGGGTCTGAACAGGGCAAAGGACCAAAACGCGATCTGACCAGAGAACGACTCTTAATTGCGTGACGATTTTAAGCAACTCTTACAGTCAGGCACGTACTTAGGCTGATATGGATAAGGTTCCGGTGCCATGTTGTACCACCACAGAGCCCGAACGTGGGGCACCATATGGTAACCTTCCACCAGGGCACCGTACCAGATAAGTAGTATGAGCAACCTGGCAAGTAGCAGGCCCCATTATTTCGATTTAAACTTTGAGCGGAGTATTCAGGACTGCTGGAATCGATGAGCCACTTTCATCTGAAAACGTCACCCTGATACTGTAATCCAGCTCCCCAAAGGAGGTAATCTGCTCCAGCAGTCAAAAAATGCGTTGTAGAAATACCGTTTCATGCAAGCAATCAAATTTTAGTGTTGAGACGCATTCAAATACAGCTACAGCACAGCTGGTTCAGACACGAAAGTTTGTGTTTTGAGTACAGATCTGTTTTTCCTGAGCTAGACTATTCCTTATTGGAAGTCTGGTTACAGTACAATGTACATATGGCTCACGTTTTTAGAATCGGGCAAGTGTCGGAATCGATTCCAGCGGTCATGGAATCCCCCTACTAAGAACAAGCAGTTTCAGCTACGTAACTCCACCGGTGTGTCTAAGACTGCACTGTGTTCGTTCGCTGAGGAGAGCAGAAGAAATTTTTAACTTTGAAAGATCTGTACCAGGCCAGGCATTAGCAAATTTCAGCAAGTAATCGACCAAACAATGGCACTTTGGTTTCGTGGTAGATTGCCCACAACCAGAACCAACCAGTGGAGTTGACTAGTTGACGCATAACACAGACTCCTATAAGAATAAGGATCCTATAAGAATATGGGATTGTGAGTGTGTGCGTGCGGCGGCCCAGTCTGACTGCTCTGCCTGGCCGGCTATAACACTAGGCCGCTGTCCTTATTCCTACCAAGCAATATACTTTCTGGTTGCTTATAGGTCCCGAAATGAGCAAAGAGAAAGACTTCTGTTCTGTATGCTGCAAAGCTGGAGACAGTGCATTCGTGCGGTGCGCATTCTGTCACTCCGGCTACTGTCACGCCGTCTGTCTTGAGAAGTCGCTGTTTGGCGAGAAGACGTCTTCTTCCTACCGCAAGGAAGCTATGGAACGACTTTGTAAAACTTTTGCCGGGCTTGTTTTTTTCCTGTGCCGTGTGTGCTTCTGCTCTGCTCAGACGCGACATCTCCAACAATCACTGGCAGCACTGGCAAACAAGGATCAAGCTACTATGACTATTTCCACTGAGGGCTGTGTTGACTCAGCCTTGACTGCGCTCTCAGAGAAGGTTTCTGATCTTTCGGTGCAACTACAGAGAGTGACTGACGACTTGCAAAAGCTGTCTGCAACGAGTGACGGTGGCACCAGAACCTTCGCGGCAGTTCTCAGAACCGCCAGGAACGGACTACCGGTACCAAATCCATCCTCTGCTTACGACAAAGCGCACTCCGAGCTGGTGCGTGTTTGCGACTGGGAACGCGAAACGCGTGAACGACATCGGCGTGACCATAACGTTATTATTAACGGTTTGATTATGAATTCTGACTCCAGAGAGGTTTTGGAAAAGGTTAAAGACGTTTTTTCTGAGCTGCGTATTGACAGTACCAAGATTGCAAATGTGCGGACGTTGACAACTCGGGAAGGCGGCAGTAGGGTGACGGTAGAGCTCAGAGACATGGAAACAAAAAGAACTGTGCTTCAACGAAAGCGTGCTGCGCTGACTTCAAAGCCACAGTTTTCTTCCGTGTTCATTGGTCCTGACCTGACTCCGTGGCAAGCGAAACAGGCTTTCGACTTGCGACTTGAGTTGAAAAAGCGGCGTAGCGAGGGAGAGACTGCCTTATTTATTGACTACAACACACTCCAAATTCGGAAGCTTCGTTGATCTTAAATCTATGATTTTTTGTTCTGTTGTTTGCTTTGTTTTATTGGCCGTATAGTCAGTAATGGCGATCGCGTGCCTGTTGCCCTGAGATTTCTCTCTTGGCAACGAAATACAGTAAATAACTTCTTTCTTATATAGCTTCTATTCAATATTTTTAAAACGCTATACGAGAAGCGTCGCGAGCGTCAAGTGCAGTTAGCGTGCTTTAACAATTATTTGCGACCGCTTTTTCCTGTATTGGGCACTGACCCCGCCCCTATTCGTAGCCGCACCTATATCCCAAAGAACGAACGAAACTTTTATCGCCCAAACAAAATGAATAATATTCCCGATCCCGAACGCTTTATTCATACTCCAGCACCCTGCGAGACCAAAACTCGACGGGTCGCCACTACCGCGGCACCCTTGATATAAAGAGTTACTAACACTAAGCGCGGTTACAACATAACACACCGATCTTTGGAGGCGAAAGGGCATTGAAGTCGTAAAGCAAAGCATTAGAACACTGTTGTCTCTCCCCATCCTCAGTGCAGTATATATTCAGACTCCTGTTCAAGATTGGGTTCAGATTAGGCGTAGGGTAAGGTTTGCTAAGGTTCAGTCAGGAGAAGCTTATGCTTAGGCTTAGTGGGTTTAGCCTTGATCAAACAAGTAGGTCAACTAAACATGACATTTTGACACCACAGTATAAATCAAAATTTTCTACAATATGGGCACTATCGATTACGTGCAGACCGATCGATTCTAATCTAAATTTTAGGGATATAGAGTGGTCGTATCGTACCAAACTGGTACCACCGCCTGGTGTTTGCGGGTGCAACAAATACGTAACGAACTTCAATATCAAAATGAAGAGGGTTAGAGGTCTGGCCGAAAATTTCATGGAATGGTTCATAGTAGATTGGGTATGGGGTCTGGTCCCAGTCTTTTGGGGCAGACCCATCAGATCAGACGCCCCTATTACATTATGATAGATACTTAGTAGATAGATAGATAGATAGATCGGATGCAGTGAAAATGATGTGATTTCGCTGATTGATAGAACTGCATAAGAAGTGCATCTGCAGTGTACTACTGCTAACTGTATAGATATTAGATTGTGGGCAGTGTAGTCATTAGCTGTATACAAAATGAAGAGCACAAAAAGACACGTGAAAAGAAAGCAGAATTGATGATGATGTTGCAGCTGTTTTGTGCGGAAGCCATGGAGTCGGCCAACTGTGGTCATGGTGTGTTGCAGAGAAACAAGCGTGTGTATGTCTACGAAAACGTTTCTAAGTTGAGAGCTGCGAATCAATAGTCACCCAATTATCCAACAATGAGCTAAGCCACTGAACTGATTAGTCACGATTGAGTCGGTTCGTAGCGGCCGAGAATAATTTGCCGGCCGTGACGCAGTAGTCGCAGGCCCGCGCAAAATTAGGCGACGCCAAAAATACCCCGATCGAAATCTGCCGCAATTGCTGTTTTCCGGCCCGTTATAGCCGCGCGGTCCGGCAACTGAAAAATGACCCAAACTGCGAATATCGCCGACTTGCCTGTTTAGTAGACCGGCGCTGCGCCTTAGAAATATGCCTTGGCCGTCGGTTTGCTGGCGCTTGAGAAGAAGTGGCAGGCCCAAGTTCAGGTTAGAAGTGCCTCTTGCAATGATTAAATCGCTGCCGATCGAAAATGTCAAGCCGTTTAAAAATGTCCCCTCGAGCACTCAGAACGCCCTTGCATTGGGAATTGAAAAGCTACGGCATTAGGAAAATCGCCCTCAACTGGATCCATGCTGGGCTGTGAATAGGAAAGTGCCGACTGATCGTGATAGCTCTTGCCATCTATCTCGTAAAGGTTACTTAGTTGATTAATACAAATTGGGTAAGATGGTTTTGACGACAGTTGGCCTTGTCACGCAACCAGCAGGGTCGATGCGAGTGTTCTGGGCTTTTCCGTAGATAGAAATTTCAATAATTTAACCAGCTGCTTGCTTGCTTGACCGTCGATGGCATTTAGCACCTCCCGTCTTCATTTAAGGTTGGGAGCCAAGATGGAGCTGAGTCTCCTCCAAGTGCCTCTGCTTAGCAAGAGCAGACGGAAAAGTGATCAGGAATTGAGCAAACTGCGTGAGAAAGAGCAATTCTCTACGGTGCAGAAGTCCGTATCCTACAACGACAAGCTCAGTAAGTGAAAACTTGGAAACTACACCTTCAGTAGCAGAAGATTAAGCTGCTTCTTGGCTTAGTCTCAACCTACCCTACTATAAACATACGCCTAAGTCTAAGTATAATGGCGACACGCAGAGGTTCACTGTGTTCAGATTTGCAAACGCCAACCAAAGTGAAGAGAGATGGTGGTTCGGAGCCATCAAGCAAACGGCCTTCACACCGTCGACGCAAAACTGATGCAGCAGTGGTATTGGCCCCCGACTTCATAAGTGATCTATCGCATGCTCACGTACTGGCTCTGCGCAAGTCCTGGATTAAAATAAACACTCGGGGCTTTGTCGAAGCCCTCAAGGCGGCATTCACCAAGCTGCAAATGCGCGAACCAGCCGTTTGTCGCGCGTTCGAACGCACCCTCAGTCCTGCTCAACAGTCGTTGTGCCAGGTACATAAACAATTAGCTGACAATCATCTTTTACTGGCAGAGTTCTAGGTGCAAACTGTCACTGATCACTGTCACTTTCTGGTGGCACTTTTCGGAGATCTCATTGACTCAGCCGACCATCCGAGTAGTTTTGTCGGCAAGAAAATTCAAGAATTCGGTGGTCAACACTCTCAACTGATGATAAAATGCAAATTCGGAGCCGAAGTATGGGAAACGTTCGGTACGGTGATGGTGGAGAAAATTACCATGCTGGACGGTGTTCGTCAGAATAAAGACGCAGTGGCCGCCTGGCGCATTGTCATTGCATACCTCACTGACCAACTGAGACACGGTTTTGAGACAGAATGCAGAACGCTCAGAAGACTGTCGGCCTACGGTCTCAGCACGCAATTTGACAATCTGCAGGTGAATAACTCGCCTGTGCAGAAGCGACAACGCTCCAGTCCCAACATTCACGCTTCTCTTACTGACAGTGACTTCTTGTTCGGTGATAAAGAACCGTTATCCGATAAACATTAAACTACACCATCCCGGTACTTTGGCCAAAACGTTCGTCACATTTGAATAATTTAGCTTGCATACGTCGTGCTAAGAAAGAACTACGTACGAACGTCTGTAAGTTGCTGGCCAAAGCTGCTGTGTGTGGTAAGATGTACAGTACAATGTAATCGCAGTGAAAACAAGTTTCTGTGAGTGAACAAAAAATCGACACAACTCTCTTGTCAAAGCAATAATAGTTTATGGAAGTCCAAAAAAGGTCAATTGCGGAGGAAGTTCATAATCTAACGTATCTTAGGACTCTTTTTCAAGAGAAAGAAATCTTTTCCCTGAGTTTCTCGTCTGGTTTATTTATGGACAGGAGAGAGGTATTTCTTCGTCCAACGGGCTCCGATTGTAGTTGTTGTTGTAACTTTTTTATCGTTCAGTTCAGAAATAGCCGACTGCTATAAAGCAGGAAGATAGTGATGTAAAAATTAATTTAATTGTAATTGAAATTCTCATAATTGGCCCGTTTTTTAATTTCAATTCAATTCAATTCAATTAATTTGATTAAGACGCAATTTCTGAGAGGATTTAACCTTTGATAAGGGAGCCTCCCCAAATCGGGTCAGGGTCACATCACCAATTTGCGTCATTTTTATATATGTGAGAGTATATGACGAAAAAATAAGAACCCCAAAGCATGAGCTCCGGTGGACCCCCCAGAGCGCCAGGCCCCCCCTCCAAAGTAGGGGTGGTCGGGCTGAAAAAAAGAAAAAAGTACCCTAACTTCAAAACATGATTTTAAGCTCATGCTTGCTCGTAGGATGAAAGTTGGCACACAAACAGATGCTGCCAGACTCGGAAATTTCGAAAATGGTATCTAAAGTGCGGTTGGATGCTCCGTACCGGAGTTATAGGCTAAAAACGCGGTTTTACACCAATTTTGTGCCACACCGACAAACACGTTTGACCAAATTTTCATACATTAGGATCCTAGGCAAGGTCCAGTTTTTATATATGTATATCTAGGATCCTAATGTATGAAAATTTGGTCAAACGTGTTTGTCGGTGTGGCACAAAATTGGTGTAAAACCGCGTTTTTAGCCTATAACTCCGGTACGGAGCATCCAACCACACGTTAAATGCCATTTTCGAAATCTCCGAGTCTGGCCGCATCTGTTTGTGCGCCAACTTTCATCCTACGAGCAAGCATGAGCTTAAAATCATGTTTTGAAGTTAGGGTACTTTTTTCTTTTTTTCAGCCCGACCACCCCTACTTTGGAGGGGGGCCTGGCGCTCTGGGGGGTCCACCGGAGCTCATACTTTGGGGTTCTTATTTTTTCGTCATATACTCTCACATATATAAAAATGAGGCAAATCGGTGATGTGACCCTGACCCGATTTGGGGAGGCACTTCCAGTTCTCTCAGAAATTGCGTCTTAAATTTAATTGAAATTCAAAAGTTACGCCATAATATAACTGTAATTTATTTGAAATTCGATTGTAGTTCCAATTATGTTTTAAATTAGTTCCTGTGGTGAATGTAAGGAAATACGTAAGTATCAGAGGCGCTATGACTTCAAACAAAAACTAATTTTGGTTTTGTCATATTTCGTAGTTCATAAAAGTTAAAACAGTGATTTTAGTATGTATGGTAGGTTTACACTCCCCCTTTTCGGCGGAGGTACGTAGCAAGACATGTAGATCAAAATGATATGAACCTTTAGAGTGTGTGTGTACATACTATTCTGAGGTGAACTAACAGCTGCAAATTTCTCCAATAATGCGATTTCAATGCGTTTTTAAAAGGTATCGTTTTAAAATTTTCTCGTAGTAGTTCGGCAGCAGCCTAACCAGGTGGCTCCAAACTTTTACACAGACATTTTCCCAAGTTCTGGGTATGCCACTGCCTGTTGAAAGCAAAAACTGTTAAGTTTACGAAAAACTTGAAAAAATAATTGAAAAAATGCATAATTGAAATTTTCCCTGGTTTAATAATTTAATTGAAAATATAATTGTTATTGAAAATAATGAAAACCAATTTCAATAAATTTAATTTAATTTAATTAAAATCTGTGTCAATAATTTAATTGTAATTGAATTGAGAATCAAAATCCATAATTTTACATCACTACAGGAAGAGAAGAGACACAAGGTCCGGCAGCCTCCTTTTACAAATTGTAAGAGAATACATAGTTCAAAGCTTTGAGCAAAGAGTTCAAAACGGCACCATTGGGAGTTAGGAAAGGTTTATTGCAATTCAATGCATGTGTACTACAGACCAACCGGTGAGACAGAATCCATATTGCCAGCCATGTGTGCAACACAATCACCAGGGCCGAATCCCAGTGCATGGTAATGGTGCATGTGTATGTGTCACAAGCCGATAGTTTTTGCCTAAAATCTCAGCATGCCGACATACGTTTTGATTTGGTAGAAGCCTATCCAATATAGACATCTCTGGTCGAGACAAAGGCTTCTCTTTTTATGTCAAACCTGCTTGTTCAATCAAAGCTCATTCAAAATAATCATTAGACACTGTAAACTTCTCAGAAGAGATTACGGCGCTGTACGTATATGCGTTTCAACTGAATTGTATTGCGCTATTGAATCAAGCTTAGTTTTACATTGCTTACTTGTGTAGTGTACATAGGGAAAGAGCTGCAGTCGTATTTGGTTGCACAACATTACAATCATACGTGGAACAGCGGCTTTCAAAGGCTGCCTAACCAACCACCGACTAGGGCCAGACTGGCCCCGGACCGGACCGGATCCCCGTCGAATTTTTCTGGAAAGTAATTTTTGGCCATTTTGTGCAATTTTTTCAATTTAAACACGAAAACTGTCTTTTAAAACAGTGGGTTTGGTTGTATTTGAGCTTTAATTAACGTTTTTTTACTACTTTACCTCCGCTTTTGATCTCAGACCTCCATCCCGCATCCCTGCTGCCTCTACCAATCCTATCCTCGGCGGATGACCTGTTACATGAGGGCCTTAACGAAAGAATAGCATAAACGCGTAATGTAAAGAAGCTGCTTATATTTTAAAATTTTATGTGCCAATGCCTCGATTTTGTGGTAACAATAGCCACAATTGATCTAAAACGGTTGGTACGGATCAAGGGACTTCTTCTGGAACACAGACCAGCGACATCGGGCAGTCTTGCAGTCGTCGGAGAAGCGCACCCCACGTTTGCCGAACCGCACCAGTTCTTCGTAGAGTTGCTGAAACAGAGAGTGAGTGAGAGAGCGCTAGATAGATAGGCAGTTCTACCGATCCCAGTCTATTAGATCGGGCGTTGGCTGCGACAGAAAAGGCCAGAGTGAGGACGAAGCAGAGCAGCGCTATCTTGTTCATCTTTGGAATGGGCAGAGCGCGCGGTAGCAGAGCAGAAATTAGATGTGAAGCTAGAGCTTCTGCTCGGACAACTCGAAGCCCCTCCAGGTCCGGCCTGCATGGAGTGGCTCTAATATGACACTCAGCCTGACAGCGGAGCAGTTAATCGCCAATGACATTCGGCAAATGAAAGGAGGAAGCCAAGACACACGTCAGCCATGCCCAACCCATCCATGCTACTGGTGCATGCATACGTACTACGTCAGGGAGATAACGATTGTTGACATACATACAGTTTTGACCAGACCTCCTGGCTTTTTTCGAGTTTTCCGATTATTTTCAAGTGGCTGCCACTCCGTCAATTCTTAACAGAATGAATAGATTTTTGACACTTTTCATATTATTTCTTAAGAGTTTGGTTTGGCGGAATCTTTAGTCTTCTAGCCTTTGGTAGCCCTGAGTTATGCCCTTTCGAAATAAACCCACCCGAATTTTCAGACGCCAAATTCAAATATAAATACAGTATCTCTCGAACCCTTCATCTTTCCCAAATTTTACACCTATAATCTTTATCTTTGACTTTAATCCCTGAAAATGCCACATTTCTAGCACAGCCGGTAAAAATCTGGCGAATTTTTACTTTCAGGGAAGGTGAAAAATTAGCACTGCTAAAAGTGAGGGTGGTGCCCTCTGAACATAAAGCACGACTGTATAGCCTAATTTAGGTGTTCATTGTGTTACCTAGTTGAGGCGATTGTAATCCACGACCCCACTTGTTGGTACATCCTGCTTTCTGTGCAGGGGACAGCACCGTCACATTTGACAATAATTTTCACCTTCACATCCGCCAGATTTTTACCGCCTGTGCCAGAAAGCTAGCTTGACCGGTACGGTTTAGGCCGCAAAGTCACTGTGCGCGTGCTGGCGCGCTCATCCACTCGGTGGGACAAGTTTCTTGCCGCAAAGAGTTGGTCGTCGGCACAAAACCCCACCCAGGCCACCGAAAGCTGGTGACAGCGAGTAGGTAAATGGGAACCGACTGGATCTGCCGTTGCACCGAAAGCCGCTCCACAAAGTACGGTGCGTTGGAGCAGAAGATCGACGACGTCAGGAGCTGTCCGAGAAACCAACTATGCAGGGCACCGTCTTCACACTACTGTGGAATACATATATGTATATGTATATGTAAAAAATACATATTATGTATTATTTTTGGAATACATATATGTATATGTCAGGGGAGTCCGACCGGACCAAATCTCAAAATATGATGGGCGCCATCAAGCTCAGCGCGCGTACCGACGGTGTGCCTAAACCGATCTGGGCGTGTTACCCACCGTTCGATAGGTCTTTGCGTTGGCTTTTAAATGAGCTACACAACGCCGTCATGCAACCATGTTTGCGCGTGAAATTCAAATTTTAGTGACTCTGCTCAGTTGTTTGATTTTCTCCCTAAACGGGAAACGTTGGCATTTTTGCAATTTTGATCGTAGGCCAAGGCGCCAACCGTCAAACGACGTAGCGTGACGAGATCTACAGTTTATGCTTCGATCGTTCTGCGCCTTCCGGCGCCACACTAGATGTCTGAGAGTGAAGCGGTAGAATTTGGCCGTTTTTGCCACTGATTCTGGGTAGTTTCAGGCCATAGTTCACTTCGCGATTGACAGATTTAGCTGGTTCATGCACGAAAACATCCTAAATGAACGCAGAATACTAAAAACAACCTGGGCGCTCGGCAATCCAAGAATCACTGTAGGACCTCAGTTGAATGGGAAAAGAGAGAAAGAGAGAGGAAAAATTTGATATTGTGAATATGATTTTTAGAGAAAAGAGTTTATTTGGTGATTAATGCCTTGTAGATATGGAATATGGTGTTATTTGGATTTTTTTTTTTGTAATGAGAGTGGATTTTTGAAGTTTTTGGTTGTTTTGAGAAATGATCGATGAGTCAGTTTGTATAAATGAATCGTGGTCTTTTTTGGATAATGGATTCGTTGCGTTTTATAGTTATAGTGAAAATATGAATTATGACAAATGTGCGTTTTATATAAATGATAATACTACCGTAAGTCCAGTTGGAACGACAGAAACGTTACAGCAACTGAACCGCAACCATCTGGCAGGTTTATTGAGCTGCAACTCGGTTTGTTTAGTCTCCTCTTGCTGCCGTTACAGACCAAATTACAAAGACATCTGCATGCAAAACCATGGAACCAAAGGGAAAACAAGTGTAATAATACAGTCGTTCATCAATTTTGCTGACAACATCAGCACATACATGGGCCGGGGGTAAGGGGTATACCCCTCCCCCTCGCCGGGCCATACCCCCCTCGGACGGCCATACTCTTAAAGGGAGAAATTTATTATAAGGCGAAATATGGTTTTTATTTGGGACCCCTGAGTATACCCCGTGGATTCACGAAGGAATTTTTAAGATTTAAAAGTCAAAAATGCGATATTTAGGTTTGTATACTTGAGGGAATATGGACAAGACTGGCGGTGCAACAGTTGCCTTGGTGGATGACTGTTTATGAGGAGCATGGGTTGTTTTTAAAACGGGTGGTGTTTATGAAATTTTGAGTGAGTTGATTATAGCGACCAGTTAGCAATGTGCAGAGGAAACTGATTACTGACAGCACATACATGAATGGAATGCTCGGTAGCTGCGGTAGCCACGCTCTGTAATAGAGCAAAAGAGAGGGCTGCCAAATCGAAGTTCTTGCACAGATCAAATCTCATGTCGATGGCACGGCCTTAGTGTTGACTGCTGATGCATACATGGGCCAGAAATATCCGGTGAGGGGTATGGAGACCTCGGGGGTCCCAAGAAGTCAAAAACGTCTATTTTGCCGTAAATAAGCGAAAATTTTCTCCCTCTGGTAGAGGGGGGTGGGCGAGGGGGTATGGCCGGCCGAGGGGGTATGGGCCGGCGAGGGGGAGGGGTATTCCCCCTTACCCCCGCCCCATGTATGTGCTGATGTTGTCAACAAAATTAATGAACGACTGTATTATTACACTTGTTTTCCTTTTGGTTCCATGGTTTTGCATCCAGATGTCTTTGTAATTTGGTCTGCAACAGCAGCAAGAGGAGACTAAACAAACCGAGTTGCAGCTCAATAAACCTGCCAGATGATTGCGGTTCAGTTGCTGTAACGTCTCTGTTGTTCCAACTAGACTATTTGATGCATTTAGTTGATTAAAACGGCAGATTTGTCATGAATTGCGGATGATTTTGCACTATAACTATAAAACGCGTGGACGAATCCAAATAAACTATCCAGAAAAAGACGCAGCGGACCGTTGCGATTCATTTGATAGCAGAACTGACTCGATGCGATCATTTTTGCTCAAGAAACAGACCAAAAACTGTCAAAAATCCAGCTCTCATATGGTACAAAAAAGAAAAATCGCAAATGAACACCATATTGCCGATATGCTACAAGGGCATGTAATGCACCAAATGAAAGCTCTTGGTGTGCTCTAAAAATCATATTCAGCAGATATGCAAATTTGTTTTTCGTTAGCGAGAAAATCGATCTTCTTTCTGACATACTTTTTCCCGATAGTTGGGTAATGCTGATACTGGAGGTCCTACAGTGGATTGCTTGGATTGCCGAGCGCCCAGGTTGTGTTTTTAGTATTCTGCGTTCATTTAGGAGTGTTTTCGTGCATGAACCAGCTAAATCTGTCAATCGCGAAGTGAACTATGGCCTGAAACTACCCAGGAATCAGTGGCAAAAACGGCCAAATTCTACCGCTTCACTCTCAGACATCTAGTGTTGGCGCCGGAAGGCGCAGAACGATGGCGAAGCATGGAAACTGTAGATCTCGTCACGCTACGTCGTTTGGCGGTTGGCGCCTTGGCCTACGATCAAAATTGCAAAAATGCCAACGTTTCCCGTTTAGGGAGAAAATCAAACAACTGAGCAGAGTCACTAAAATTTGAATTTCACGCGCAAACATGGTTGCATGACGGCGTTGTGTAGCTCATTTGAAAGCCAACGCAAAGATCTATCGAACAGTGGGTAACACGCCCAGATCGGTTTAGGCACACCGTCGGTACGCGCGCTGAGCTTGATGGCGCCCATCATATTTTGAGATTTGCTCCGGTCGGACCCCCCCTGGTATATGTATATGTTTATGTATTCCTCAGAGAATATGTTTATGTATATGTATTCTGAGGCCACTATGTATTTAAAATACATATTTGAAAATACATATTGAATTTTTTAATGAAATGCTGCATTTTCAAGTATCAGCCTGCCATCCATAGAGTGAAATTACATTTTCTTAGGATGCCAATGTCTGAATTTGCTCCAGTGGTAGAAAAACCACAGATTTGGTGTTTTAATTGAGTAATACCATCACCGTGTAAAGTGGTGGGAGGCGACCAAAATGAGTTCTAATGAGGGAACATTTAGATTTTCAAATTCAATGGATAAATGGCAGGAGAAAAATGCTTATTTCTTTTGCTAGTTGACCTAGACGAAATTATTGGCCATTGCGGTTTCAAAATCAAAGTTGATTGCACAGGTCTCCCATACAGAAAATGACTGACTGTACGTGGAGGATTTTTAACAGAACTTAAGAGCCACATTTTATAAAACCGGGGCAGGTCGGCGAACATGAAAAATTCTGACCTATAGTTTTTATTTGATAAATCGATAGGTCTATGGTAGAAAATAACACACGAGAAATATTTTCACTCGACTGTCACTAATATGCAAATTAGCGCCAAAGACGTGTTTTTCCAGCCAAATTCGGTGTTCCTTTTATTTCTCCCGCATGCGTTGACGGATCGGGCTGATATTTTCAGTAATAATGATAGGTATATTGAGTGTTGTACCCATAAAATTTGAAGAGGATCGGCCAAGGTTGAGCTCGCAAATTATAATTTTTTGGGTTCTGGTAAAAAATCGAATTTTGCAAAAAAAGGTACATCGAAATTTTCGACTAAACTTTCAGTGTAGGTTGCTTAAGTGTCCCTCAAAGTAACCCTCTTTTCCCGTTTGTGGACTTTGTCTCTGTTTCGAGACTTTGGTGTTCGAATTTTCATGCACACGTTGGTAGAAAAGAACCGGAATTTACTTCCAGCTTTTGTAAGAGCGGACGGATCTTTTAGCGTTAGGTCTCGCTTGAAAGAGCGCGCAATGGCCGATCGATTGGTTGGTCGCCGGCTAGAAACAAACCACTGAGTCGGGTACTGTAAGAGTTTAAAGTGAGCGAGTCGACCACACTGCAATATTTTTCATGCTTTGAGTTTTATCATGTTGTTATCATGACTTTTGCCTCAAATTGGGATTGAAAATAGTACGTAAACTTTGGAGAAAGCTCAGCATGCCTCTAGTAAACTATTTTGAGGCAAAAACCATATCAAAAAGGAGAAAATCGCAGTATGCTAACTGAACTCGCCCACCTTAAACTCTTCGAATACCCAACTCAGTGATTTCTTTTTGGTCGATGACAACTCAATCGATTGGTCCTTTGCGCGTTCTTTAAAATGAGGTTCAGAGCTAACAGATCCGTCTGCTCCAACGAAATGTAAAGGTAAATTCGGGTCATCTTGTATTTGGTTAGAAATTACTGTGCATTAAAAATGGATTGTTCTCGTGAAATATGAAAGCCGAATTTCTATAATTCTTGGACAGGGTAACCTTGTATGAGACGCTACATACACTCCTTTTCACACTTTAGGAGTTTGCTTTGGTTCAGAGAAATTCGACTCTTATACCTCTTAACAAAAATTGAAACCCCAAATCAGAGCATACATGTAACAGGTCATCCGCCGATGGGGGGAGGGGGGGTTGGGGGGGGGGTCTGGCGACGGCCGGGGGGGGGTCTGAACCAAAATTTTGGGGGAGGGGGGTGGGCACTAAAAAACGCTCAAAAATCGAGAAAATCGCAATTTTTTGGCTAAAAATTGCCAAAAATCGCTAATTTGGGCTGAAATACAGCTAAAAAGTGCGGTTTTGCAGGCGATTTTGGAATTTTTGGGGGGGGGGGTAATAATAAGGGGGGGGGGTGGGGGCCATCTGGGGGGTCTGGCCAAAGTCGGGTGGGGGGCAGGCAGACCCCCCCCTGTTACATGTATGAATCAGAGTGCTGAAAGGAAAACAGTCTTTGAAACTATCTGCTAGTACAAGTTTATCAGAAACGCACAGAAAACTCAAAAGAGCAGTTATGTCAGATGAGGCGTCAAAGAAAGGCCGAAGCTTCTTCCCCCACAGCAGCAAGGCCAGAATTCTAAAGCCCTTAAAAGAAAATCAAGACCTTTGGCGAACTGTGAACCAGAAACGGAAAGATAATCACCTGTAGATTAGGCGATCTGAGATTAGTTTGTGGTTTTTTTTTTTGGTTGTTGCTTGTTTTATTTTAGGGCAAGACAATCGTGCTTTAGAGTCTTGCTGAGCTTAGTGGACTTTGAACCCTGGGAGATTTTCAGAAATATCGGTTTGGTGTTGAGAAATTTTATGTGTTATCAGTGTAATTAGATGGGACCCTTTTTAGTTATATAAACCATTGTCTGTATTTCTCGGAGGTTTCATCAAAGCTCGGTCCTTTAACAACCATTTTCAAAAGCTACTGAAGAAGAGCCGTCAAACACCCAATCCATGACAGCGTTTTCGAAAGGTTCCATATCAATTGAGAGAGCTTGAGGTGGCAGTGTGCGTTCATTCAGCTCTTTGATAATGGTTGCGAGGCGCGCTGACCTTCTCAAACTTAGCATTCTTTCCATTCGGATTTGAGGCAAAAGTCATGCAACAGTCAAAAACATGAGAATCGAATGTGATGACTCGTATTACTCAAGTCGCTAGTGGTTTGTTTCTGGCCGGGCACGCTTGCGGTTTTCAGCTAGAGCGAACCAAAGTCCGTTTCACGAAAATGGAGTTTGGTTTTTTCCAATGTGCTAAAAATCAATTTCTGAAACAGAGACAAAGTCCACAAACGGGAAAAGAGGGTTTACTGAGGGAACTTAAACCTAACTGAAAGTTGGTCGAAAATTCATACTTTTTGAAAATTCGATTTTATATTATTTTTTTGCGATTAACCTTGGCCGTTTTAACCACTAAATTTATCCGCGTGTGCGGGAGAAAAGGGTGGACACGTTTGGATTTGGGGTTTATTTTAAGATTTGTAATAAAATAGAGATTTAGCGCCGGTTATAGGGGAGCCCGGTTTTATTGGTATTTTATGACTATATATTTTATCGGTAAGCGAGACCCTTTCTAATCAGTCACAAACAATCAGCATTTCCTAACCTGTATTTTTTTTTGTTTTTTTGTGTTTTTTTTATTTCCACAAATTCAATATTTTGCCAACAGTACTTCACACTTGTCATCGGTTGCCATCAATTTCCAAACCCCCTCTAAAACGAAAAAATGACGTCACTTTTTTCCAACCCCCCAATTTGCAAAACTGCCTGCATTCAAATGAGCAAGTTTTGGGACAATAGTTTTTAGATTCTTCTAGTTATTTTCCCGTATTTAGAAACAGTTTGTTTTTAGAAGATTTTATCGTTATTTTTACGAAAATCAAAAAAATTCGAAAATCTACTAATTTATCACAATTCAGTGAAAAAGCCATCGACACATAGTTATTATGAAGTACATGTATTGAAAGCAGTAAGGTGTCTAACTAAGGTAAGTGTAGTGTAGGTATGTACACCTTTTTTGATGGAGGTAGAAAGAAAAAACCTGTCAAAAATAAGAGAAAAGAAAAAATTCTATATATTACTAAAGAAAATTACTAAAGGTGTCTAAATAGTGCCTCTTTTCACGGCCTGGCCTGGAATATCAAATTTCGAGTCCGCCCGGATGACATTTTGGGGCGGACGGCCCGACCCGTTCCGGGAGAGCTAAAATCGCCGAAAAATCTTGCAAAATCACTTGTGCGAGAACTACATACAGTACAGTACGTGCAAAAGAAACATTTCTAATGACGCAACAAACCTAGACATAAAACAGATTTAAAGAAAAGCTAGTTTTGGCTAAAGTACAACATGGATTTTAAAAAATAACCCAATCCATCCCGGCAGGCTCCAGCCTAAATTCTCTGCCGGGCGGCCTGAGCAGGGCTCTAATGATAACCAGAATGCGTTTTAAATGCGTTTTTGAAAGTTACGTACGTACTGTACGTTGGACACAGTGCAGTGAGGGTAGTTGAATAGTTTGTTAGCTCCAAAGAAGTGTTGTTGGAAATAAATGTAAAGTCGATGCCAAACAGTGGCATCCCGAGAGTATCGGGCGCTCTTTTTTGAGCCAATTATTATTCGGCATCAGTGAATTAATTAGGTCATGTGATTGCGCCGCGGCCCAAGCTATCATATTTTCTCATAACCGACTCCGAATGTAACTATATATCGTGCGTAATTCAGCGCCGCCAGCCCTTGACAGTTCGATTAAGTGCCATTCTTCCGGAGCCGGTCTATTCCAGAACTGGACGGCTTTGCTTTCTTTGGCTCTGCCCACTATCAAAATCTGATTAGTTACAGCCCGTCCACCTTTGGGAATCAGACCATATCGTGATAGTCAGTTTAGCGTGCGTCCAACAGATTAAAGTTTGCAAGAGATTGGCAATTTCTAGGCTGCAGCTTCTCTCATGACCTCCTTTGTCTAGCAACAGGCGTCGTCATTCGTTAGTCGGAGAAACGCCGAAAACTCGGCACCGCCCCTCGTCAATGATTGACAAGCGCGGTGCGGTGTGTCTTTGTGGGGAGACAGGGCCAGTTCTTGTCGACGTTTCTGTACCGCGGGAGCTATTCATCTGCCATCGGACGAGCGTGGAATAGTGGTGGTGGTGCCTCGGCCAGTTGATTTTTTGCCTCTTTGACTAAACATTAATTTGGCCGCATTCACGCTCTAAGGCAATTTGGCCTCTCCCCCGCTAACATTCTAGACTAAACTCGAGACTCTCAGCTGATATTGAATCGGCAAAAATCATGGCTCCACCATCTGTCTGTGTCATCGTTTTGACTGTGTTTATTTGCAACGCCCTCGCAAACGGTGCACTCTCTGTTGAGCAAGGGTGAGTGAGCGGTGTGACTGTAGTCTATTGGAGTGTTGTTAGCCAGCCTTTCAGTAGCTTGCCTAGCAGACATCACTCTAAAAGACGCGTGCAAGCTAGGGTAACTGAAGTTACTCGCGATAAAAGTCGGAATTCGCCTAGCAGAGCTAACCACGGGCACGGACAGCACACACCAGCAGAGGAAACGCGGCTAAGGACTCAGTGGTAGGCTCGGTGTTGTGGCTGACCGCTTCCTGTGCTGTCTCGCAGCTCTCTCTCTAATACCTTTCAATGAGCCAAATTTGGTGATTAACTTGTGGTGGCGCCTTTCTGACGTAAAATGATCGCCTGACCCTGGCTTGTAAATGGATTTCAAGAGCACTAGTCAAGAGATAAATGAACATTTTTTATTTCCACCACTACTGATCGATTCTGTGCTCTTACTTCCCACGCAGACTCTATGACACGAGACTGCCGATTCGCTCTGAAAAGTGGATTTTGTTTCTCACTGACGGTGGTCTTTTTCGCCAGACTGTGCTATCAAGATAATTCACCAAATTTGTGAGCACTTGTTCTGTGCGTGTGGTTACTGTTTTAAAAGTATCACAAAACGTACCCATTTTGGGTACGGGTAAGTATTTTGAGATGCCCAATTTTTGGGTACGAGTACGAGTAAGTATTGCCAAAAATACCCAAGTGTACTCGAGTATGAGTATTTTTGGGTATTTTCCAGGCAGATAATTGCAGAAAATCGAATAATAAATGAAAATGGGCAAAGTTTACATATTTGCATGAAACAGAATAGTTTTATTGATCTTACAAACCACATAGAAGGAAGAATTTAATCTAACAAATAGCTTCTGCAACAATCTGACGGTTCACCTTTAACATCAATTCGTTCTCGAGGTTCTGAGCCCCTAAGCGGTGCCTGCGCTTTAGCTAAACAGATACTAGACTGAGAAAACACACGGTCAATGAAAGCAGAAGATGCCGGAACAGATAACACATCAGTCGCAACCTTATAGAGCCGGGGGTAAGTGCAAGCTTTTTGCTTCCATCATTTTATGGAGTCTAAAGCTTCCACTTTTTCTTCAGGAATATAATCTTTGACATAATTTGACAACTCCTGCTCAATCATTCTCCGGTACACTGGTGTTTTTTACCTTTTGCCCCTTATTGAGCTAAGTCCGTACCACTAAAGTGCGCAGCATGTGCTTTCGAGCTTTTCTTTTATGACGCACAAAGCGCCGAAATTGAAAATATTTCCCATTTTATAATCACCTGAGAAAAACAAAATACTTGGGTATCATTGTAAAATGATGGGTAAGTACGAGTAAGTATTCCAAAAAATACTTGAGCATGGGTACGGGTAAGTACCAGCAAAAATACTCAAGTGTACCCAAGTATGGGTATTTTTGGGTATACTTTTAAAACAGTACGTGTGGTCGACCTTTTCTCTCTAAAGAGTGTTCGTTGTTTGAGGTCGCTGCCGAAGTACGAGCGCGGGTAAGAGAAATTAGCCTGTCAGACGCGTTTTTGCTTGTTGCACCAAATGCACAGCGTCAGACACATAAAATGTTTGCACTTGAAGGCGCTTTATGTTGGTTTTTGCTTCAGAGACGCATTGACTGGCCAGTCCAAATTCGCCATTCGAGGGTATAATTACAGCGTTTGTGTGCTGCTTTTCCTTTTATAACAATTGCACGACTAACCAGCTTTGGCGTCTATACTCATTTTATCAAATCTACTTTGTTAGACGAAAATGTCCTTGCAATCTATCATGCGAATTTGCGTACTAAACGCCTAGCTGCGCCCCTAGTGAGAACGCCGGTTGAGATTTTACCGAAAATGTACATAGATTGTATGCTCTGCATTGTGTCCCACCACCTGCTCAACAACACAGTCGATCAAGCTGAACTAATAGTCGGAAGATCAATCAGTCTCAGCTATGAAAAACCAAAACGTGACGCGTTAATGCACTGTGACCATTGACGACACTTACATAGGTGCATGCTAAGCTAATGCAACGGGATGTACCTAATACGTAGGCTCGGTCAAAAACATTGCTGATGAGTTTTATTTATGCACTACTTAGTTAAACACACTAAAGCACATATTCTGTGAAATCTCACTGCACTTGTCTGAAAAGTGTATAAGAGCCGGGAATCTGTTGTTTTTTGTCGGCAATCTTGTCCTAATATAATACGTTAATAAGTAAATATACATCAAATTTTTTGGCAGCACCATATTGGAGGAGTGGCAGTTTGAACACCTAACCGCCTGGCAACATGTTGCGAAGAGCTGCGGTTAGATTTTAGCCCCCCAATTCCCGAAAAACCAAACCGCATAACAACTACTCCATATGTCTGCCCCAGTGGGGTATATGCAACGTCTAGTTCACATGTTTTGTTTATGAAATGAGTTGTGCTAACGCTCGTGTTACTGCAGACGGTCTGAAGCCCTAAAACTGATTGTGTTCCACTATCCCATTGCGGATGTAGGTGAACGTTTTGGGAGCAAGAGACTAGGTTTCTTAATTTTCGATTCGTTACAAAAAGTGATGGATTGCTCAACATTGTCAGAATAACTCATTCTTCTTTGAGCTTTGAGATTGCCGTCAACACTTAATCTGTGCATGACAATTGATAAAGCAGAAAATAGAGAACTCTCGTTACTTTTGATACTGCTGTCACTGCATGCATGGCGCACATGGCACTGTTAATTTGAGAGTGTTTTCAGCTGCATCTGTGTTTAGGGAAACTAAAGACTTTCTGGACTTCCTGCAACGGAAAGAATACGACCACAGAGCTCGACCGGAACCGGACGGACCAGGTTAAAAAGAAGTTAAAATAAAATGCAGTCGTCACACCAACAGACACATTTGTCAGTTTAAAAATTGCAGCTGCCATTTTTCTTTGTGGCTGGCGTCAAAAGTTTTTATGTCTTTCAGGACAGCCGACTGTTGTCGAAATTTCAATCTTTATTGGCAGCATACGCGGTGTGTCCGAAATTACAATGGTATTACCGAACTCCCTTTAGTGCACTGAACACTTACATACATGTGATTACATTTAGGATTACAGCATGGAAATGTTCTATCGAGAGTACTGGAAAGATCCAAGACTGGCCAGCGATCCTGCCTTGTTCAAAAATAAATCGGAGATTAGTCTTCACGAAAGCTACGCCGCTTTTCTTTGGCGTCCAGACACCTTCCTGCCAAATGCTGTGGAGTCAGTGAACCCGGCCGAACACTCTATTACTCATCGCTCTTTGCTCAGGCACTTGAAAGCACCGAAACAGAGTGAAGCATTAGTCTTTTTACTTCAGATTAAAAACGGGTGGTACCATTCTGTACAGTCGTCGGCTGTCTGTCACTGCCGAGTGTCCCATGGACTTGACGCTCTTTCCATTTGATCGTCAAGTGTGCAAGCTTGGCATTGAAAGTTGTAAGTCTGATGCAATTTGCTGTTTGATGGTATGTAGTACTACAGTCTGTTTCAGACGGCTATCCTACTACTGAAGTGCACTATAAATGGGCAGGTGCTGAGCCAGTACAACTGGGCAACATTAAGCTTCCTGATTTTATTCTTGAGAAAGTGATTACCACTGCTAGAAATTACACATACGAAACGGGTACAACATTGAAGTTTTACTTCTCGTTTACCTAAAGAGAGCCAAGGCTAATTTTCGAAAGCTTTTCGTAGATACTTCAATACGCATTCGTTCAGCAAAAAAACTTTGAATTAAAATTTTCTGCTAACACCGAGAACCAGAGATCTGATAAATGCACCTTGAATTCACGAATATGTGAGATTGTTAATTTCAATGCCTATAGAAATAATGGAAACTAAATTAAAATGGAAACTATTCTTTTGCTGTCATTTTCGCAGGTATTCACCAAATGACCTGACCTGAAATTCGGAGAAACTCTGTAAACTGTGGGATACTTTTGTGTTAAAATTTCATGCATTGAGATTGGCACAGTCTTGAGAAAATGAAAAATTTCTTAACATATCCTTTTTTGAATGATCAGAACAGAAAAACAGGTTACTTCGATAATTCTTGAACTTTTACATATTCCTGTATTTCTCAGGATTGTGTCAAGTCTGGTGCACGAAACTTAATCACAGAAAATTTCCCCTATTTTGTCACCTCTGTTTCAAATTTAAATTAATTTGATCAAAAGTTGCGGAAATGGCAGCGAAGAGAAATGTTATTAGAAATTATTATGGGTCGGTCACTCTTGCAGATCTTACTTAAGCAAGGCGTAAACGTGATGCGTGGCGGATTTTCTTATTATGATAAGAGTGCTTGTGCTGTAATTTTCGTGATAAAAACACAAAACATACACCAATAACTCGATCGGACCGGAACAAATGAATGGGGAGAGGTTAAAAGCGTTTTGTTTCCTAATCTTTTAAAAACCGCTAAACTTTACTAGCGGAGTACTACTTTAAATAGCGAAGACCACAGGAGATAAGAGAGGAGTGTTGCAGGCACTTACAGTCGACTCTACTGCTGTTTCGTGTTCGCGCGAGACAGTGGCTTCTGCTTCATGCAATTGTTCATCCCAGCCACGGCGGTGGTGGTCTGCAGCTGGGTGTCGCTGTGGATGGAGAACGAGACAACCTTCCAGGACATGATCTCCGTCATCCTCACCCTCACCTTCCTCATCTACTCCTACAACACAGTGATGCCGCGCGTCTCCTACATAAAGGCCATGGACGTGTACCTCGGAGGCTGCTTTTTCTTCGTCTTCTTCTCTCTAATCAAGCTGGCAATCGTTAAGTACATGCGTCAGAACTCTCAGGTTACTCGCAACAGCAGTCTCGTCTGTGGTTTGCTGCCGATCAACCAGAACAACGGCTTCGACGCTGAAATCGGCAACTTCGACACACCGCCGCTCGACCGCACCCCTAGATTGGCGCCGATGGGGCGCGGCCTCTTCAGACAGGCCGGTCGCAGTCCCTGCTCCTACCGATGCATGCGCAGGTGCCACGTACTGTCGCAGATACTGTTCCCGCTAGCTTTTGTGCTCTTCTGCTCTTTCTATTTCATCGGCTACACTACCATCTACGCAGCCGACACCAAAATGGATTGTTAGACTGTACTTACTATAGACTGCTTGCACTGTGCTTTTTCTTAAAATTCATTAGCCTATACTGGTTGCCATGTAAATAGACGAATAAACGCTCTGCTAACTATGACAACAAACGCTGATCGACAACTTGTAGATGTTTTCTCGTCTTGACTCCTTCAGAAACGAATGACCTGCGTTGCCCAGTGCCACATAGTTGGAGCCGCTGTATTGACGTGGCATGGTCACTTCTAGTGGCGTTGGTCCGGTGAATCCGGAGGGACATTGACCACTATGACCGCTCAATATACAATAGTCCCCCGACGGCCACGCTGAAAGGCTACGTAAGTACATACAGAGTTTGCGGTTAATCTGAATTTGAATACTCTCTCAATTCAAAAGGCAGCTTACAGGCCATCACAGACGACACCAAAGCAACTAGCACAACCGCAGACGATAGCATTGTAGGTAGCTAAAATCTGACGCTCGTTTGCTAAACGGGTTGATAAAATTGTATTAAGAAAATTTACCAAAACAGTAGTCTCCTCCAAAAATGAAGGGCACTTTTGATTTGATACGTACTGGCAGGCCAGAGTCAGACTAACATAATTGATTTCACCTTTAGACTTTTAGAATTTCCATCTGAGCAAACAACTGTTATTTGTAGCGGTCGCATGTAGTTAATTTTAAGCCGCGGGCTGCTAAAATTTGGGCTCAAAAAAGACAAGCAAAAGCTGAGCTCAGAATTAAACGGGCGCTTTTTTGCAAAAACATCATTTCTAGGTGCATGAGCATTCATGAGTATGTAAGGCGCGCCCGACTTTGCGCGGCCACCGCAAAGGTGTCAATGCTGGGAGCTACGTATAGTCAGGCCATAAACCCAGTTAGTGGTGCGGTGGTCAGATCTTAGAGCGACCACTAGGTGGTCCTAGGACGCTTCCATTCTGTCGTGCGGGCGGGCGGCCAGTTTCGATTTAGTTTGGAGCCGTCCGCCGGTCGTGTCTGATTGGCGCTGGCGTTTTTTGTCTGGCAGAAATCAAAAGTTGAGCGCACAGTTGAATGGATCATTCGTCACGGCCGACCGAATGCCGACTGGAAGCTCTTGTCGCCCAACTATTGATCTGAAACCGTATGGGCTAAAAAGCAATTTCTCCGCCCGGCCTATTAGAGAAACATTTCCTGTGCGCCCTACCACCACTCTACCCTCAGCTCAGAGGTGCTAATATGTGGCCGAGAGTAGCGGTGGCACTCTGTTTCGGATGGCTCTGTCTCTCCTGCCGCGCCTTCAAGGTGGTCTGGAACGGCCCCAGTGATCGCTGTGCCTCCAGATACAACGTCTCCATCCCCTTCTCTCAGTACGGCATCAAGACCAATCGAAAGCAGCGATTCTACGGAGACAAAATTGTGCTCTTCTACCACCCCGACCTGGGCCACTACCCCTACGTCGACAGCACTGGACGGATAGTGCACGGAGGAATTCCGCAGGTACCACGTGTCTGCTTTATCGAGTCCGTGTTAGTTAGCGGCAGATAGCCATGGCTGACTGACGTTTGCAAAGCCGAAAACTGCGCCCAAGGGACGTCCGTCTCTAATCAAAACGCCACCCACCCAGCCTCGCGCTCTGACGGCTCGGCTGTCGCTAATGCGGCATTGCCGAGATTACCGTAGCCAGTGGTGCGTGTTATGCAAATTTTAGCGCGCCAATCTCACTGCCCATTTGAAAGCCATGTCCAGAGACATTAGAAGAGCGATTCCGGACGTGGCCTTCTCGGGACTGGCCGTTATTGACTGGGAAGGGTGGCAGCCACTGTGGAAAGCCAACTGGGCCAGTCGGAGAGTCTATCAGAAACTATCAGTCAAATTTGCCAAGCGCAAACGCCGACACTCTAAGCACCACCCGAGGAAGATTAGACAGTACGCGCGGCGGGAATTCAACAAAGCCGCCAAGTAATTACTTGTTGTCTAATCGATAGTGCGGATTAGGTAGGTAATCTAGGTCATTTCTCACCGCCAACTATGTCATCAATACGCACGCACTACATAGCACTCTGACTGCAGATTGTTCCTGCTGGCCACTCTGTCCATCGCTAAGCAGCTGCGGCCGCGAGCCAGATGGGGCTTTTATGGCTATCCGATTTGCAGCTTTAACGCTTTTAGTGGAGTTTGTTCGGCCAAAACCAAGAAAATCAACCGCAAGTGAGCAATCAATCGCGCCCGCTTTTTCTACTCGATCGATCGCATGAAATTGTTTTCAGATGGAGATGGCTTTTCGACGCCAGCAAAGCACTCTTTCCCTCGATCTATCTGAAGCGCTCACACAACCAGCGACCACCCGGCGACACCCATCTCTACATACAGGCCATTCTCTTGGAAGCTCTGTGGGCGGCGCGCAAAAACCGAAACCCCATTTACCCTTACACCACTTTCGCTTACGCACTGTACGAGACGACTCTAGATTTTTACAGCAAGGTACATACAACTGACCACTAAGCACTTTACACAGGACCAGCAAAACACGTCAACACAAAACCAGTTTTCAGTTTGCTGAAACTAGTAAGAAAAAGGCTAAAATAATGGATTTCGGCCCCTAATTCAGTGGTTTATCAAGTGGTTTAGGCTGACCTGTGCAACAGTTTGAAGCAGTCGGCCGATCTGGGGGCGAGTGGTGCAGTGCTCTGGTCCAGCTACACGGCAGTCAGCACGAAGACGGGTTGTGAGCAAATAAACGACTACGTGGTGGATTTATTAGGACCGTACTCGCTAATTGTGTGCGACCAAGCTTTGCGGTGCTCTCAGAAGTGGTGCACAGAGCACGGACGCTGCGTGACCGAACCGCACAAACACTGCGCCACAGTGAGCGCCTTTGAGCAATACCACTGCAGATGCAAGGACCCCTACAGAGGGAGCCACTGTCAGAAGAAACGAACGCTGCGGCGGTCCCTCGCCTAATTCACTTGGACTCTTTTCCTCATCGCCTTTCTCGCATCACGTGATCACTTGTGCTCTGCTTGTTCTTTGCACTACTTTCTCTGCTCACTTCTTTTACTTAAACATATAAAACTTATCTTGTTGATAGCACGAGATCAAAAAGATAATCTTCGCTTTTCAGCTTCTCACACGTCCGCCGCTCGGCAACAACGTAAATGTTACAGGTGGACGCTTAGACAGCCAACAGAGACACTTCTATCAGTCACCCATTTCTTGACTCATACCGTACCGACACCACAATGGTATCCGTTTAACTTTAAGTGCTATCACTTAGTCATGTCTCGTTAATCCGGACAAGTTGGGACCGGACAACTTTATCAAAGTAAAACAAATAGCCCCTAAAAATGCAAAAAAACTACATTCTTACTCAACAGATAGCACATCCCATTGAAAATTATAATCTGAATTAATGGGCTATGCATGGATTTCCTCCTCCTCCTAATCCGGATTAGAGAATCAGTTTATACGCAAATTTCTAAGTGGGAAGGCAAATAAATATACAGTAGTACGGATTAACGAATCCGGTACAGGATTAACGAGACATATAAGACGGGGAAAAATTGGGACCTGGCCAAACCTTGTCAGGATGGCGAATATCCGGATTAACGAGGTTCGGATTAATGAGACATGACTGTATACCATATCATCCAGGTCAAGTGATACCATACAACTACGGTAATACATGCAACAGGGGGTCTGGGGGTCTGCCCCCCCACCCGACTTAGGCCAGACCCCCCGGATGGGGACGATTTTTCCGAACCCCTTCAATTTTCTAGCAAGTAGCTTTTTGAGCAAATTTTTGCGATTTTTTTGCAATTTCAGAAACAAGAAAGTAAAACAGCACTTGATAGCAGTAAATTAGACCAACCAAATAAGCGATTTTGACGATTTTTAGCCGAAAAATTTGTGATTTTTTTACCTTTTCGAGCGTTTTTAGTGCCAAACCCCCTCCCTAGAATTTAGGTTCACACCCCCCGGCCGGCGCCAGAACGCCAACCTCTTCGCGGATGACCTGTTACATGTATGACTACGGTATCAGTCAAAGTTAAACCCAGTAGCGTACCCAGGGGTGTACATATAGCGGGTAAACCGTTTCCGATGGAGACAGGAAGAAAAAATCGATCAAAATAAGAGAAACCAATAGATTAAATCATTAAACACTAAAACCGTTAAATTTGTGTGCTACTTTTAGCTCAGATTGCCTTTCAAACGCGTTTTGAAGGCAAATTTCTCGTCCTGGTTGGGCAGTGCAAAATTGTACACCCCTTGTTATACCACTGGTTGAACGGTCGAGAAATCAGTGACTGTCTGAACTAAGGGCCTGAAAGAGTATATGACCAACCGAATGTACACTGAAGAAGAGAAGAGAGCACTACTGCATTTCATAAGTTGATTACATCTAACCAACTTGTGAGAATGAGTCAGACTGAGCACTCTACTAGCACCAAGCACAATCACGCAGAAGAGGCTTGAAATCAAGTTGATTTGGCAGTTAGCATGTCAACTATGACACGTCGGCGAAGAAAAGCGATTACCAGAAATGCAACGCTCAGCAGACACAGCACTATCAAGGTGACAGCCAGGCCAGCGAACCGTTCAGGGGAGAGACAGACTTGACGCAGCTCCTTATGGGCTCTCACTCTCCGCTCGGTTGGCCTGAACGGATTCAGAATACCAACCGAATTGTTCTTAGCGTCCGAGTTCTGCGTAGCTAAACGACCAGCAGTTTTAAGTTTAGTTACCGTTTGCCTAGTTGAGATCTTTACCTTCGAGGTCAAAAACCGAAACACTCTGGGTTGGTATGTCGAAATTAGAAAACAGCGGGTTGACGTCGATTTCACGCTGAAATCGCCCTCTCCGACGAGGGGTCTGAGCTTGGCCGCGACGCTCAGCAACTTGGCTCTGACCTCTGTCTTGACCTCGGGGCTGTTCGTAGGGGGCTGTAGTTGTACTTCGTCCTACTCCCAAACCACAATCGGGAACCTAGAAAAAAGGAAATGCAACCGCAAGTCACTGTAAACTGCACCCACAACCGACCGCCTTAGAACAAAAAACCGGTGTCAGTTAACAAACCACGTTGGCGCAGCCGGTCGAGGCGTCTTTGATGCGAATCTCTACTTGACAGTTGAAGTAAAGCGCTGGTCGGTCAGCGAACTTGAATACATGAGCTTCCTGGCCAGCCATCAAGTCGGCAGTGTACTCTAGGTCGGAGAGCACATGCACATCGACGGCACAGCTGCAAGACACAAGACAACTACAGTTACGTAGGTTAATCTCCACACTATACCCTCTTTCGTCGAGCACTTCGATAGGAATGCCTCCTTGTCCGTCATCGACAAAGCACGAATGAACGCGCATACAGTAGGTGTCGTCCGTTTCCGATATGCAGGTCCACTTGTGGTAAACCTGTTCTCCGATTTGGGCGTACTTTATTATGGGGCCGGACGGTCCGCCTTGCAGAATCTCGTACCGACACACCGGCATGGGAAGTTGGTTAGGAAGGTCTTGCGTGGTTAGCATACTGCAACCTCAACCGCTCGATCTGGGCAGACCGACCAACACAACTCTTACCTCACACCCAGCACCTGAGTGACGGTTTTCTGCGCTTCCATGTAGAAGCAACTTATCCTGTAGGCACGGTCAACCTTGGTGATGAAATACTTGTGAAAACTGATTATCAGTACCGTGTTGACAGAGATTCCCGACGGCTGAAAACAGCAGATCAACAATTGTATGCACTCTACGTACTGTACGAACTTGTCGCTGTCTGCGTACACCACATTGATTAAAGCCCAACGAAAAGGTCTGTCGAGTGATTGCAGTCCCTGATGCAGAGCAGCCACCGGTGTAAGCGTAACCCTTGACGTAGATTTTGCCCAAATAAGGCCGTTGAGTGTGAAAACTGATAGTTATGGCTTCGGTGCCACAACTAACTTCCGGTTGACCTAACGAAAGAGAAATTTGTCAGCGTTTTACTACCTGTCATTGTGTCATACCTACGACTCCATTGTCAATGGGAACCGGCTGTACGCATGTCAATACCTGTAAATGTCAGCACGAAGATTAGATTACACACAGACAGACAGTGAAAGAGCCGTTTCACCTACAGTACACTGTAGTTATTGTAGTACACGCAACCACTTCGAAACAGTCACAACGGTTGATCGAGACACGGTACAGCGCAAATTCTGTTTGGTTACAATACGTGATTAGAGGTTGGGTTTACGAAAAGACCGAACTATTATTACATTTGACAAGGCAGAAAACAAAGAAAACAACTCACAGCAAACGTACGTACTGTACAACTTACAGAAAAGACTAGGAGAGCGTGGACGTCCATACCGGAGGAGGCGACAATTAAAGGAACAGTGGGAGTGGAAAACTCTCTTTAATATGGAAATTAAATCTGGTCCGGACAGGTAGCAAAACTGGCGGCAGCAAAACCGGAGATGCAAATGACGACCAACGGATAAGATTGTGTCGATTTAAGTAGGGCCCATCACTATTGGGACGCGTCACAAAGGCCGGCCGCCGGACCAGCTGCTATTACATAGACACAAAAGCGTGCGCCAAACTCAAAAAAGGTGCAATTGCAAGTCGGGTGTCATCTTACATAATGGCAGAGTCCAACTATTCAGGCTAACCATGTTTAATGACCCACAAACCCATTCGACTGTACAGACACCACGGTCAAATGTGACCACCTCTAACTGGCATCCCATTCAAATACCCAACCAGCCGACCTCCCATAACGGCTCTAGGACACCCGTGCGCCCCTAATCTCCTAGGTTAACTACCAAACCATTCTCTCTCTCTCCTCTCCTCATCTCTACGCAACTTCTCTCTACCTACGCAGTACTGCGTTGCTCTTCCATTTTTTGGCGCTGCAAATCTCTGACGCAGCTGGTAATTCGAATTCAAACGGATCATGTTTTTAGGGCCGAAATTCCGCAAAGTTCAGTGAGCGCAAAATCATTCAATTTCAAGCCCAATCAGTCATCTGGTTTTCGATGGTTTACGCCCTTTGGTTGGCAGGAATCGTAAAACGGTTACAGACAAATAAAATATACATACTACCAGCTAGCAAGATCACTTTCGGCGACGCCTTCTGCTGGGAGCGGTTAAGAATGGAATTTTCAGTTCATTACCCGACGACTCTTGGCAGTCGGTTTCTGAGAGAGTGTGAAGGTAGCAGTAAGACTTTCCACCGCCTGTTCGGTGACACGTATGAACGAGCAAATCCAGATCCATTTCAATTTGGTGTTGTGCCAGCTACAACCACCGAAACTCGGAAAGAAACCGAGACCAATCCTCTTAACTTACACCATCCCAAGGTTCCGGAAGTTGAAACTGTTTCAACAACTGACCAGTGCTGTTGTCTAGAAATAGAATCTTGGCCCGAATTTCAGGATCCTGCTCCTCATCCGATGAGTCACTAGAATTGGGCTTGTCGCACCGGCCACAAGATGGTTCCGGTTGACGGTCCAGCTGAGTTCGCACCACCACCATCAGAACGTCCAAACCGCAATCGTAATTGTAGCTCTCCACTGCCTGCACAAATACCTACGTTCACTTTTGAAATCGGTGCTTCTAATTAGAGCTTTAAATGAAAGGATGCTGTTGTATTCTTGGGTCTTACACGTACTGTACGACAATTTGAAGTGACTTAAGAGCCATTTTTGTAAGACCCGGCCCGGGCAGGCGGCGGAACATGAAATTTTCTGAGCTATACTTTTTATGTGATGAATCTATACGTCTTTAGTAGAAAACACCACAATGGCACAACTGCGGTATTTTTGCTTTCTGAGCGCTTGCGGTAAAAACGTTATTCTCGACATTTTCAACTGGTTCTCCAGTGACAATTGCCGATCGCGCTCATATCTTCAGCATAAATTAGTCTTTCGATCGAAAATGGCGCAATTTCCGACCGGTTTTCTTCAGGCTTTAACACCTGCTTTGCTTCCGGATTGGTTGGTCAAATAGTTGGATGGGATGGAATGGTTATGAGCAGGGCGAACGTGAAAGGGTTTCTTTTTATCGAAGACCACTGCCAACACAAATTGTGTAGATTCTGCCGTCAAATGATAGCCGAGATTGTAGCGATTTCGAAAATGACCTCATTTTGGCTCTAAAGTGCCTTGATCTTACGATAGGGGCATTTAAAAATATTTGCGAAAACAATGACTGTGCTTTTTACATCATCCTGGTTTGAAAGGTGAGATAATTCAGTCATATGCAGGTTACAGAGCTGTGAAATGTGCATAAACTAATCCAGTTTTTAACACTGATTATAAAAATGACAGCAATTTTCTAATATGATCACTCCTGAGCGACTTATTTTCTCCTGGTGCCCTGGCATTCACATTGTAAGTGGTTTATGAAAGCGATTCATCAAATCCTACCTATTAGGTGCATTTTGCTTCACTTTGCGCGCTAGGACAACTCAGTCATTAGGTATGGAGCTCTGAAGATTCATCAACACATGTACAGTTTTGAGAGCCATAATCTTAAAATAGATAGTCTGTGTTTTGGTGTAAAATTAACGTTACTTCTGAAATCAGCAGGCCAAAATAGGCCACGATGGTAGATTGCGTTTGTTTCATTTTCGGTCGAAACTTTGACTTGAGGCCACTCTGGCATATGGTCGTGGATCGATATCGCATACATATATGAAGTTGGATAGCCCATCACATTCTACGTCGAACGCTCTACTGCGGGTCGCTTTTCACTTTTTAAATTAGCCCCTAAAATCAACGGTATTCATGCTGGCCTGAATCAATCAGCCTCACTTGCCCCATTTGTGGGTACAGTGGCCATAGTAAGACTAATTTATGTTTAAGCTATGAGCGCGATCGGCAACTGTATATGCTGGAGAACCAGTTGAATATGTATAAAATCACGTTTTTGGCCATAACTACCACAACTGCAAATGGTATGAGAGAGTAAAAACACCGCAGTGGTGGTGTTTTTACTAAACACCTATTGATTCATCGCATGGCGATGGGAAGTAGTCGACGCAAAGCCCAACCCAGGCCATCGAAAGTCAGCACTGGCAAGTAGATAAATGGGAACCAAACCTTAGCTGTCTTGCACACACCGACAGAAATGGGGAGGGTTGTTGTTAAGGAGGCTGCCGGACCTTGTGTCTCTTCCTGCTCTATAGCAGTTGGCTACTCCTAGTCCGAAAGGACAAAATGTTACAACAACAACAACATAAAAAGTATAGGTAAAAAAATTTCATAATCCACCCTCATTAGGGCACCTGTCCAGTTCTTAAAAATATGGCTGTTAATACCAAAGTACGTACATACAGTATAATACGTACATGTACGTCTGATATCGGTACCATACACAGAATATCGAGGAATGTATGACTGTTGTACGTACTACGTAGGACTGAGCACTACCTCTGGACACAGATCGTAGGAAACCCGATGAAGCAAACGACCTCGACTTGAATACACGGCATCCGTTGTTGTAGTTGAATTATTAATTGACTCCGGCAGTATCTGTGCTCTCCACCACTCGTTCAGGGTGCTCTCGGCCGCAGTGCAACTGATTTTGAAAGTACTGAAAGAGAATACTGATAATGTACGATGCACACCAAACTCTGACACTTGAATTAATGAACTTTATTTATTGTCCAAAACAAGAAACAATAGAAGTTCAGTTAGTATAAAAACCGTTGAGGGCAAAAGGATGCAGTATTATACCCAAGAAGGCCGGTGTATCCTTAAAATTCTTGCACTTCAGTACTTACGTACAGTCATCAGGGAAAACTAACCTGAGAAATGTGTCATTCAGATGAACCAGCAGTCCTGAATCGTCGCAGTGGAATGAAGCCGTGGAATCCATAAGACATCGAGTATTCTCTGTTTTCATATCGAAGTCAACATTTACCTCAAATAGGTAGACTGAGATCAGATCAGAGAGCTATCGTCCAACGCGCATACCAATTTGTGCGGTTGCTGCAGTGAGATCAATCTGTACGTCTGCTTTCCTGACGCAAACAGAACGTGCCAGGGAAAGCCGCCGATCTCGAACGAACTGCCACTGTTCTTGAGAACGAACAGCTCCGGAGGCTTGCAATTGAAATGAGCGTTGAAATCAACTGCAACAGAAGTCGGTTGCTCTTCTGTTTTGATCCAGTAATCGATGCACTGAAGCAGAACGGTTGAGGACTGTCCGTCGGAGCATTAGAACCTGGTCTAGTATCCACTCCATGCTATAGAGACAAGCTCGTTGAGGCTTTTGAAAAAAGGTCACCAATAGATCGTGCATTATCACTGCGTTCTGCACCTGACCGAACACCTAAAAAATAGACCTGCTACTAAAGGTTCTACTGACAAAACTGCTTCCTCAGACACCTGAGAATCCAGCTGAAACATGCAGACGAAGCAGAGAGGCCAAACGTGAAAGAGCGCCAGCACAGTCTGTCCCGCAGTCTTACCACGCACGCAAAATGAATCGGCTTCTTTGTTCCAGTTAACGCTCCTGCAATGATGACAAGATGCACTAGGGTCAAACACTAAAAAACAGGACCATAAACTGCCAAACAGATGGTGACAATTTTACGGCACCACTGCTAACCACTACGTAATATATTATGTAGGCTCCATGTAAAATGTCAGTATAACCAGAAAAAATGGCAGTATTTGTCAACCCGAAGTTAACACTAGTATTTTTCTCTTATTTGCTTCAAATGCGCCGAGAGAGAGCAAGCGCGGTAACTTTCAAATTTTTAAACTTGACAAATAATTAGACAAACGAATTTGTTAGGAAAACAACGTGATTGGAAAGCCGTGTATAAACGCCGAAGACTGCAACGATTTAAGTACGGTAGTTATGCGTTTAGGTTCGGCGTACAGTACTCTACCTACTGTACTCTTCGTGTTCAAGACGGATCTTTTAGACTTTTGCTGCGTTTATCCTAACATTTCGGCACTATTGGGAAGCTGCAGAAACCTTAGAGGCAGAAACCAAATGTGTGCGCCGTGGCTGAAGAATCCTTACAATGTGGGCACGTTTGTGGTAAGCCAGCCACCCACCCATGTAGTCTGCGTGATAGCAGCGGTGTTTAGCAATTGTGCCCGTGCGCCCAAGGATTCAGATGCATAGTAAAACTGAAGGCTTGGGAAGCGGCTTTCGTCCGGTTCGTCAACAACAAACCTATCATACAGCCACAGCCGTTCGGTCCTACACGCATACCTATGGGAAAGTGCAAAGTCAGACGGTGGTACAGGATTAGAGGCTTTAGACGGAGCTGACAAGATTTTCATTGCTTGTTTGTACAATGAAACGTTAAACGTAGTTTATGGCATACATGGGCCGGAAAAATCCGGAGGGGGGGTAGGAGGGGGGAGAAGACCTCGGGGGGGGGGGGGGGGGGCCCCCCCAAAAAAGGCCAAAAAACGTCTATTTTGCCTTAAATAAGCGAAAATTTCTCCCTCCGGGAGGGGGGGGGGGGTGGGGGGGTTAGCCGGCGAGGGGGGTATGGAGTATGTTTGGACGGCCGAGGGGGGGTATGGCCGGCCGAGGGGGAGGGGTATACCCCCCCTTACCCCCCCGGCCCATGTATGGTTTATGGTACGTACATGTGTGTTTCGAACGCAAATTTCGTTAAATTGAAAGCTAAATAAACTTACAAAAACTTGACCGAAATTGGCAGTAGAAATTCCTTCTCTAAATGACCAGAGTCCATGTCAATGACAAGCAGTCTGTTTCTGTTGGTGAGGCCGATAAACCATCTCGGAACTGCACCGAACTCCTTAAAACGACACACCATACAAAAGATGTTCAGGAAGACTAAACGCATACAGGCAGCGCATAATCGAACAGAAGCGCGTCCTCCACCTTTTCGTTGCTCTTCAGACAAGACAAACTGTATAACTCTCTCAGATTTTCAGCCGAAACAACGTGACGATAGTTGTGCAAATAGATGCGGCGACTGAAAGCACACAAAACCAGTGATCGGAATAACTAAATAAAGCACCTGTCGAAAACAATGCTTCCTTTGCGCGAGTCGATCATGTCTTTGATTTTGAACGAGCGAGTCGATGACAATGCCAACTCGGCAAACAACCGACAAGCTAGTCGGTGCGGATCAGCGAAACTACCGCACTCACGTTGCTTCAGTAACCGAACGAAATGCTTGCGTCTCATGATTCTCCTTAATCAATGTAGAACCGCTTAAACTGCATTACTTGCAAGACGAGCGAACCAAACATTTAAGGCTAAACCTAGCACTTCTCTTCACCAAAGTTGCCTCTTCCAAAGGAGTAGGCGCTTTAGCAGATAACCGTATACAAAAGGTAACAACCAAATGGTGTGATATTACACGGCAGCTGAAGACGCTAGAATTTAAGAAGGTTTATTAGTTGAGAATTAAAAAGAAACGGAATAGCGAGTCAATGGTGTCAACTCAGTTCAGTGCAACATGCAGTCAATGTCCCTAGCAACCATCTTAGTGGGTTCGTCTGAACTGGCGTCCTTCAGTTTGCCTACTATGCCGGCAGCGCCTTGAGCTTTGGCTTCGCTGATGGATGTCCGGTCGCCCCATAACAAAGTGACAATGCATTGCAGTAAGGCCATCACAGCTTTCTGGTCCAGGTAACCGAATGAATCGAAGGCGCTCAAGCTTTTCATCAGAGCCTTGACACAGTCTTCCCTAGGTCCCAGTTCGTTCACCTTCTCTACTTCTGCTTGGTGCATCAGCGTCAAGGCAAAGTTTGCCAAGGCGTAAGACGCGGCAATCTATAACAGGCGACCAAGTGCCTTTATTTAACTTGCTTTTCTAAACCTAAGATTAAGCTTTAGCACAAGTCTAAAGTTGCGACCGCGCAAGAGTCATACAGAGAGAAACTAGGGTACCTGAAGGACAGCTTTCTCCGACTGCAAATAGGGAGCAATCAAGCTAATGAGATGGGCCATAGCTGCGACGATAACTTTGCGTCCAGAGGGTAGATTGCAGGCGTTGGTCAGTGCTCGACAGACCAATATCTTGATCGGAATAGGTGGCTCACTAATCAATAGTTGATCCAGTCTGCTTAGCGTCTGTTCAGAATGTTCTTCGAAGAAGTACTGGTTTACCGACTCATACAAAACAGCTATTCGGAACACGTCTAAAGCTGGCACCAACAGCTCTAAATAGAACTGTCGTAAAGAGCGTACGTAGGTAGACAGAGCAGAACAGACCGAGGTTCCAATTAAAAGCGACTGCCAGGGCAGCCAAATGGACATCTGAAACGGACACCGTGGCGGCTGAGAGGAACTGCTCCAGTGCGTCCAGTTGAGCCTCGCTCAGTCGAGCATCGTCCGTCTGGGCTAAGTTGTTCTCTCGCAGCTTAGCAGCCGACTTCGACGACACGCCTTCCAGTCCGAAACGCAGAAACTGCTGCAACGGTGTATTTTCACCTCGCGGTCGAGATTTGTCTACAAACAAAATAACTCCGTACGTACAGTACATAAGCAACAGACAAAAGTAGGGATACCGAAAGGCATGTTGGCTACGGCGACAGCAGCCTGAGCTTCCGACTGACCGGGAACGTAGCGCCCAGAGCCGGTAAACGGATCACTGCTTTTCAGGCCGTTTTGTGCGACCGAACTGCTTTCAGTTGGGATATAACGCCCGGAGCCAGTGAACGGATCCGAACCGCCACTTTCCGACACAGAACCAACGCTCGGCACGTACCTGTTGCCGCCTGACAGAAAAGGCTAAGATATAATTCACTGCATTAACCGCTCCTATACTAGGGCAATGCAATTTCCGCCATATAGGCCGAAAAAAGGAGGGTATGATTTATCAAGTAGGCAGAACTCGAAAAAGTAGCCAAATCTCTATAAATGCCCGATTAAGAAGGGTGGATGGATGGATTGTCCGGCCGGGACCGTAGCCCCTGCGTTAGGCCACACTGCGGGCTCATCAAGCACACCCACATCCTGCCCTTCCTTCGTTGCCTTCGCTACTAGCACGCAGTGGCGTATCCAGGGGGGTGTAGGGTGTGTACACCCCCTTTGCGGTGGAGGTAGGAAGAAAAAGTCTGTCAAAAATATAAGAAACTAATTAATTATGTACTAAAACTGTCTATTTTGTGCTCAGAATGCCTTCTAGATGCGTTTTTGAAGGCCAAATTTCAAAATTTTCTCGCCCTGGTCGGGCAAAAGCCCAACCAGGCCATTATAAACTACTAAAACCTGTAATTTCTGTAAATTTTAAGTTCGGAATGCGTTTTAAACGCGTTTTTGAAGGCTAATTTTTCTAAATTTTCTTACCCTGGTTGGGCAGCGGCTCAACCAGGCACCTTCACAATTTTACACCCCCCCTTTCCAAAATCCTGGATACGCCACTGCTAGCACGGCGTACATGCTCGCTGTCAGTATGGGCAGGTCTCAGTGTTAGCTGTTCCCGTTCCCGTATGTCCCAACACAGCACAACCAGCAGCTCCAGTCGGTTCCCATTTACCTATTCGCTGTCACCAGCTTTCGGTGGCCTAGATTGGGCTTAGTGCCGACGACCTACATACTCTTTGCTGCAAGAAATTTTCCCCGCCGAGTGGATGAACGCACGACCAGGCGCACAGTGGCTTTGCGGCCTAAACCACTACACCAACTGTGCCGGCTTCTAAGAAAGGTAGTCGGAATTTCCGGTCAGGTGGTATGGCCGTCGGAGGACTAAGCAGCATCGACCAGCAAACGGGAAGGCCTCAGGCCCATGTACCATTTCATCAACCGCTATTTCACGGGTCACGTTTTTGCCCAACCCCGCTGGGCCGGAAATGTGTACTCCTTCCACTGATGGCAACGCCTTCCTCTCCGGGCGCGTAGCGTGTTTCTGTTTGCTACGTGATTGTTGGTTTCGGATTCCTGCCTAACTGTTAGCACAACCTTCCTAATGTCCGCTGGGACCTCCGCACTAATGACACCCTGTGCAACTGGTTTAATGTGCAGTCGGGCCGCCAATATCTCGCCTGTATGACAGCTAGACCCAGTGGTGCAAAAGGGTCAGCCGCCTGACTTTTGAAGCTTGAAGATGAAGCCTATTAATTGTTCCCGGCTACGAATAACAACAGCACCTGTGAAAGGGTCTACGTAAGCGGCAGGCTGGGGTTCCGGTTGAGAGGGCATTTGCTGTTTGATGAGCTGAGCCACCGGATTCAGAAACTGCACTGGCAACTCGTTGTCGTGTAGAAAGCGCTGCGCCGCAAACCACGGGTCCTCACCGACGTTATAGGGTAGCTTCAACTCTCTGCCGTCATCCACTGTCAACGGAAATACGTAATCCCACACCTAAACAACGCTTTTCAACCACCTACTGGTGGGACACAGCCCAAGGAAGTGAAACAAAACGAGAAAAGGAAGTCGCACAGTACAGTCACCACCTCATTAAATGAGTTAATATAGAAAAAGTAGTTTATCTAATGTAAAAAATTACCGTCCAATTAGTCTTTTGACGCCTAGTAGTAAGGTAATGAAATCTTTCATACGTGAAAAACTAGTAGAACATTTGAAAGCAAATAAATCAATTACTGATGCTCAAGATGGTTTCTTAGCCAAACAAACGGTTTACTGTAACACAACTTTTGGACATGTCTTCATGATTGGACTTCAGCTTTAGAAAAGAAACAAACTATAGATATAATTTATCTGGATATAGCAAAAGCTTTTGCCAGTGAATCTCATCCGAAACTGATTCAGAAATTGAGATTGTTTGGGGTTGTTGGTAGCATGTTACAATGGATAGAGGCATATACTTGGAATAATCAGATGTTTCAATAGAACCAAAGTTACGGATCAAAATACGAGCTGGTTACCTACTGCATCAACCGAAACTTTCTTACTTTTCCGTTGAACAACACATTCTGTTTGGGGGCGTCGAGAGCAGGGGCTGTTTTGCCGGTGGACGCCTGCGCTGCTTGCGGAACGTTTTCTTTTATGAAGGCCACGATTTGATCGGCATAACTGACTGGCAGTCCGTTCTCCATAATGAACCGCTCGGCAGCAGTCATCGGGTCCTCGCCTATCTTGTACTTCAGATCCATCTGAGAGTTCGGACTCGACTCCAAGTCCACTTTGATTGTGATCGTCCCGTCCTCCTGCAAAAGCTGCAGTAGTAGCTTTCGCTTGCCACCGAGGCATGACCGACCTTGGTTCTGCTCACATCCGACTCAATCTTAGCAGCCAAGGCGGCATCGTAGCTTCCGACCAGATCACTGCCGGCCAGTCGGTCTTGATTGAGTGTGAACAACCAAATCTTCGAGTCACTAGAAATAAATCCACCTGCATCTACTGTGCAAGCGTGGTGCGGTACCTGGCCGCACAAGCCAAGTCACCGTCGGGCAAAACAGTAAGAGCCCAAGCAGACTCGGCCGGCACGTGCAACAACTGGACACTGCTGATGCAGTTGGCCATGTCGGTGCCTTGGTCTGCAGCTAATGAAACGATCTCTATCTGACCACCCTCGCTCGCCGTTGCTGCCGTGCACTCGTCAATCATTACCATGCTAAAACGTACTTAGCATTGTGTCTTCCAGCAAGTTATACTTTAAGAGGCGTTGCAAAAAAAAATCGGGCAGGGGGCGGCGGATGGAATTTTTTGACCCCCCATTTTTATTCGCTGATCTGAACCACTAAAGTGTGGATATTACAAAACCCAGCCGGTTCGGCTGGGGGCCCACCCATTCCGGAGAAATCGGCGCCCAAAGTTGAAAAACCATGCTTTTTCGAGCCCGCCGATTTTTAACCGACTTCCATCTTTGACCGGGTGCCGTAAGCGCATTTTTAAAGTAATCCTCACCAAATCTGGAACATTTATAGAACCAATGACGCTCTTTCATTTGCACCTATCGACGTCAGAGTCGGATTGTAATTGCCGATTTGACAAGCAGTTTTTTGCAGAGATTAGGCCGAAAAACACGTCTTCAGAAATACATATGTTTCACATGCGTGGCATCGAGCTATCCAGCTACAAATTTAACACAAAATAGCCCACGAAATGTGCTTTCGAAAACTGGTTTCAAATTTTTTGGATCTCTTCCAGTTTTGAAGTTATGGCCCTTCAAACTCTAGTGTCACGCATGGCCATTTTCCCCTTTTTAGCACATGAGGTAATGGCATTTATGGAACTGGACTGTTTCGAAGGCATTACATTGTCGATAAAGCGTTGTATTAATATCGACGCTGTGGTGCCAAAAGGGCTCAAGTCGAAAAAACGCATTTTGAGATACAGCCGTTTGAAGTTTTCAAACGCGCTGGTAAAAAAATTATGCTTAGTGAATTTCAAAAGATGCAGATATTCTGAAACTACAGGTGTTATGACGTTTTTATGTTCTGTTTCTGGGCACAAGTTAGCACTCTACCCACTGTGGCAGCTTGCCAAAAAAGGGGTGTTTTACTTGAGTCTTTTTGGCATGAAAACTTGTTGATCTTGAGCCCTTTTTGATGACTTGAGTCTTTCAATTGTTCCTACCTGCCAAAGAGTACGAGGCATTAGTGCATCAATTTTGGTGCACTATAATGGGATTTTAGAGTAATAAATAAGTGGTCGTATTTTAGCGGTTTTTAAAACAAAAATCTGGTGTCCCAGAGGTTACTGGATGGCCACATCTAGGTGGATTAGACTAGGTATGGGATGGATTCCTCATTTGGGCTCCACTTCTAGTCATACATGGACCAAGTGGTTTCCTCTTCCCCTCATTAGCCCAGGCCGCCTCGCCGTAAATTTTTACGACTTTTTTCTGGAAATTCGCCTACTTAACTTCCTCCATGGAAACTCATGTCCCTCAAGATTTTTCCAGCCTTTTGATTAAACTGAAAGGTGTAGTGGCAATTCTCCGGTCTCGATAGAGGCCATACATGGGTCCATACATGTAACAGGTCATCCGCCGGTGGGGAGGGTGTTGGGTTTGGCGCTGGCGGGAGGGAGGTCTGAGCCAAAATTCTAAGGAAGGGGAATTGGGTACTAAAAAGCGCTCAAAACTCGCAATTTTGGACTAAAGATCGTAAAATAATCGCTAATTTGGGGTCAAATCAGACATTGACAAAGGGGGCTGAGGGGGTTCAGCCACTCAGGCTCTGACCTGCCCCCTCAGCCTCAGGAAATCTTTGGAAGAATTTTGTATAGAAAGTTTAAGTAAAAGCATGCCTAGATTAGGTGTAAATGAGCTTAGAATAGATTATTTTAACTCATTTTAACGAAAACAAGCCAAAAAACCTTGATTTTAGCAAAAAATGTGACTTTTTGGCTTACCATCCCCTAAGCCCCCTCAGGCGCTCCTCCCCCGCCTCAGCCCCCACTCAGAAATTGAAAATTCTACCCCCCCATCAGCTAAATGCTAGTCCACGTGTGGGTCAAATACAGCTAAAAAGTGCTGTTTTACAGGCGATTTTAGCAATTTTAGCGTCTGAAATTCTAAAAAAAATACTACTTGCCAGAAAAATCAGAGGGTATGGGGTCGGAAAAAATCATCTTGGGGTGGGGTCCCTGATTGGGGGGTCCGGCCTAAGTTGGGTAGGGGCAGCCTTCCCTTGTTACATGCATGGGCCTGGGGCCTACCTGACCAGCTGCTACCACCCTGTCTCTCATCTATACCCCCAATGGAAAATTTCTTCGTTTTTTTAGCAAAACAGGCAATTTTACAGCAATTTTTTTGCATGTTCTTGACCACCGGGACAACCTCAGACTCCCTCCATATCTTTCCGCCATATAATACAGGGGTCTGCCCCTACCACCCACCACTTCGTCCAGCCCCAGATGGAATCCCCGTAAAGATTACTTCTCGATCCCTTTCCACGGATTTTTCTGGGAAATAATTTTTTAAATTTCTTTTCAATTTCAGACGCTTAAATTTCCTGAGAAATACAGTTTTTAGCTGTATTTGAGCCAAATAAGCGCTTTTTACGATTTTTAGTCTAAAGTTGCGATTTTTGGAACCATTTTAGTACTATACCCCCGGGCTGAACTCAGACCCCAACTCCCTGCCCATTTGGCGGCTTCGCAGTTGCATCTATGTGCAACCCCATACACAGGGATACCACCGTAAGACCCTAGTGGCACTTTCTTCAAACTTTTTGTGCAAGTCTGACGTTTTTGCTAATGGCAAGCCAAAACCACTTGGGTCAACTGGCAAAGCCCCCTCCCATTATTCCCATAGTACACATGCTTCAGAGATAGGTTTTTGTGTTGTTACTACCGTATTCAGCCTAAAGGATGCTCATTTATGGCAGAAACACATAAAACAATAAGCAGAAGGGGTACTCAAGTGTACTTGAGTCATGCAACACTGGGAGCCAAAAAGGCTCAAGGTGACTTGAGCCCTTTTGGCATGAGAATCTGTGGGACTCAGCGTTGAGCCAAGTCCTGCCACACGCACATTGTTAGAGTTGCCGAAAATAACAAATGCTCATTATCAGCGTAAGCAAATAAGCTGGCCAATGGTACAGAAAACTCAAATTCGGCATTTTTGACTTGAGCCCTTTTGGCACCACAACGTCGATATAATATAACATTGTAAATTCAGTCCCGACACATGTGCAATTGTTATGGATGCTTTCTTTAATCATGCCTAGCTGCAGTTCTGGATGGTAGTGGTACTGTCTGTAAATCTCACCATATACCGGTACATCTCACATTACGACTATGACATAAACAGTGCTTTAGATATACATGTAGAACCAATAAGATATAAGGTTAGAACTGAACAATAGCTCAAGAATGTCGCAAGATTTTGGTTACTACATGCGCTAGTTAAGCAACAGCTACAGTATTGCAGAGTTTCACTAAGAGATATAGTTGTAGTTTCTAGAAATTACTCATTCTGAAAAGCCAGAATTGCGTAAAAAGTCATACCATTAGAGATTCTGAACATTGTGCATCACACAAAGGAGCACCAACCTATCATAGCAGCTAAGCTTATGCTGAATTTGTTTATCACATTTTTTGCTGATGAGTAATTAGTAGATGCAATGGCAGTTCGACCAGCCAGCGCAAGAATCCAAAACAGTTTGCTGGCTATGTTGCAAAGCACAAGGAGATAAGGAGAAACATCTGAAATACTAATGATGGAAAACTAATTTGACAGATTTATGAGATGAGATTATTGAGCGATCAGGCCAAATGAATAGCATTTGAAGCAGTAGCATGCTGTTTGCAATAGCTGCTATTATTATTCAAACAAATGTACTGCATGAAATGAACTGGTTCAGAATTACATATACCATAGTCACTGAAATGAAATAACAACAGTTCATACATGGGCCGGAAAAATCCGGAGGGAGGTATGGAGACCTCGGGGCGGGGGAGGGTCCCCCGAAAAAAGGCCAAAAAACGCCTATTTTGCCTTAAATAAGCGAAAATTTCCTCCCTCCGGGAGGGGGGCTTGGAGGTCATCTCAGGAATCGGTCCCAAAAACTTCCAAAAATCACCTATTTTGCCTATAAAAAGAAAAAAAATCGGTGAGGGGGAATGACCGACTGAGGGGGAATGTATACCGGCCGCCTGGCCCATTTGTGACAGCAATAATATATGTATATTAGGTTTCTAAGAAATCTTGAAAATCACCACGCTACTAGGCTAGGCGTTGGTTAACACTGCATTACTGTACGTACATATAAAAGAAGGGGTACCATGCTTTTTTGCTTAGGATGGTGTATCGGTGGTACAGGTGCCGAGAGTAACCAGTTCGTCAGCACTGTGTTTAGTGTGCTTCTTATATTGGGACCACACTGTCCTCCGAACCGAACCATGCAAAACTGCATCATATGACTACAACAAAGTGCTGCGTTTAAAAGAGTAAATGATGATCAGGACCCTACATCCAGGAACCTATCAGATTTAACTATCATACCTTCGGCCATTTAGACGGTGTTGATGCAGACATTCCACTAAATCAAAACACAATAAGATACGGTGGTTTTCCTTCACTCTACCAATAGCGTTTGCAGCGTGCATGTTTAAGAATTACAAGCAAGTACGACCTGCTTCACAACCATATACTTTCAGGATGTGTCAGCAGTTATTTCAAAGTCAGTTTTTTAACGCTTCAACAACGATTTTACGATGAGTGTAATTGCCATCCAAGTGTAAAAAGGGGAGGGGGTGAAAAGTTGAAGGGGTACGAAATAGAAGAGATCAAAATTGAAACCAGTTTTCGAAAGCATATTTCTGGGCTAGTGTTAAATTGTAGGGAAGCTGATGCCACGCATTGAAACTATATTTCTGAAGACGTGTTTTTCGCCCTAATTTGCAAAAAACTGCTTGTCAAATCGGATAAATCGACTCGATGTCGATAGGTACAAATAAAAGAGCGTGTTGGTTAAGTTAGATTTCGTGAGGTTAAAATGCGCTACGGCGCCGGTAAAGATGGAAGTCGGTCAAAAATCGGCGGGCTCGAAAAAGCATGGTTTTTCAACTTGGGCGCCGATTTCTCCGGAATGGGTGGGCCCCAGCCGAACCGGCTGGGTTTTGTAATTCACACTTTAGTGGTTCAGATCAGCGAATAAAAATGGGGGGTCAAAAAATTCCATCCGCCGCCCTCATAAGGCAACCTGCCCGATTTTTTTTTGCAACGCCTCTTAACTTCACTCAAAGAGCAAGAACTCAAAGAAAGCTACTTGTAGATAAAGTTGGCCGGCGACGACAGAAACGACTGTAAACATTGCCCGGTTGCCAGGTTCCACAGCTTTATTTTAGCGTCGTTTCCGCAAGACAGGAAATGGGTGTCGTCCAGACAAACAACGCTTCTCACTACATCCTCGTGGCCTAAATCAACAACAATGACTGACTGGCTGGCTGACAGACAGACAGACAGACAGACAGACAGACAGACAGACAGACAGACAGACAGACAGACAGACAGACAGACAGACAGACAGACAGACAGACTGAACACAGACACGTCAGGGCAAAGGCGACACAAAAAAAACCGGTGTACGTACCTCGAAAAACATTTTTTCTTTCGGTTCCAACCCACAAACCAATGGTTTTGTCGGCAGAGGCGGTGAGAAGAGTGTCGGGAGAATGAGGCACGCAACATACAGACCAAATTGCTGCGTCGTGTCCGGACAGAACGTGACTGACACTGTCAGACATCTGATCAACCGGCCATATCCTGGCTGTGCAGTCCCAGGATCCGCTGACCAAGCGCCCGTTCTCCTTGTCCACATGCAACGCACACACTACAATAAATAATCATCTACAGAGGAGCATAGAGCATACATTGGCCGCGGGTGGGTAAGGGGGGTTTACTCCCTCCCCTCGCTGGCCAATACCACCCCCTCGGGCGACCATATCCCCACCAGGAGGTAGAAAATTTTCGCTTATTTAGGCAAAATAGGCGTTTTGGGGACATTTTTTCGGGACGCCCCCCCCCCCGAGGTCTCCATACCCCCTCCGGATTTTTCCGGCCCATGTATGGCAGAGAGTCTGACTACCGTTCGATTTGTGTCCCACAAGCACTTGCACCACTCGTCTGGACTGACTCGAAACAACGTGTATTGATCCATCATTGGTGCCACAAAAGACTAGCGATGCTCCGTCACCTCTCTTAGGAGGCAGCACAGCTACCGAGTTGACGTAATGCTCAAACTTCAGCAAATCGGCATCTGTGGCACTGTCGTAGGTGCCTCCGCTGAAAGCAAAACTGCAGTATTCATCGATTCTTATTTAATTGTCACTGCACGAGAAAGTGGGCCAAAATGGCCATTTTGCGGGCCATGAGGAAGCAAAGAATTGAATGAGATAGTTTAAAATTTACATGTAGATGTAGTTTTGATAGAAAAGAACGAATTTGAAGTCCGTTTTGCCCTAGCTCTCTCTCTTCGTCTGATATAGAGCCCAGTACCTTCCACAGTATGACAAAACTCAATGTTGCTAAACTTAAAATTTAGATACTGAAACATATGTAAAAATACACGCTGAATCTCACGGTGACATCTATTTTTTTGTTTAAAATCGAAAATTCCATTTTTTCGGACTCTAAAATTTTTAAAGCGAAAAAAACTCAAATTTTTGTCGTAGGAAAAGTCGTTTGAATGGCTTAAAAGATGCGCCATTTTGTCCTCTTTTGAATGGTAAAAGGATATGTAGGGGTTGGATGGGGTGGACGGGCCACTTTGGCCGTTTGAATGCTCAAAAATCGATCATCTATTTTACTTTTTCTCAAAATATATGCCTTAGGATTAGTTTGTTCAGGTTATATGCATAACACTAATTGCAGAATGACGTTTTCACGCCTCAGATAGTTTAAACAGACCATTTGCTACTGTTTTCACATCTGCATATAGGTGTCTCCTTCTGAGGTGCGCCATTTTGAGCATGACTTATGTGTGATACAGTAAGTGCCGACTCGTCTGTCAATTTCATGCAGAACGCAAAAGTTCAATGATTATTTTACATTTCTTTTATATTTTACTTTGTATGGTTTACTCAGTCGGTTTAATAGACATGTTTTTAATTTGAACTTAATCGGATCATTAGTTCAAAACATATGACTGATTGGATAAAGGTGGTTTTTATAAAAATGGTCAAAAATGCCAAATATGTAGTTTTGGTTTTTTGTCTGTACCGGTTGTTCAATTTCCACTAAACCAATGTATTTGGTAGAAGACAGCGAAATATATCTAATGACGATATCCACAGATTGCTCAAACCAGCTATTCCTGAGAAATAAATGAGAAAGATGTAGATTGTAGATAGGTTCTGACTGCAATATACCAAACGATAGGTGGTTTACTCAGTTTTACAGGCAACATTAGCAATATGCGTTCCTGAATTTCTAGAAAAACGACTAACTGGCACAAAGATTGCATCTCAAAAATTGGCGGAGGCTGGCTTTTCTGGTGTGGGCAAGCCCTCAGATTGCTTGTTTTCCCAATTTCTTCTGAAAATGGCCCAATGTTTTTCTAATGTGTGGTTTATTCTGCAAGGTTGGTATGTTCAACATTTTGATCCTATCAGGCCGTTGTTTTAGAGATGCGGCTCTTTGAATGCATATGCATTTCATTTGCTAGCAAAAATGACAAAAATGAAAACATTGTAGGGCTTCTACAACAACACTGTCAATTGACATTCAAATCTTCACTGAAACTGCTTTTGATCAAAACCTGAAAACTATAATTTTCAGTTAGCAACACAATCAAAAATGGCATTTGACAACACTGTAACTGTAACTTAGAAACGCATACTGTAACTTAGAAACGCTCACTACAGGCCTGAGATTGTCCCTACTCCCTATTCTATTTTCCGCACACCATTACGATATTTTCAGGAACATTTGGGTAACTTGAGGTGGGGTTTCAAGGGCTTGCGCTCATCAAGAAATGCAGCCCCAAAAATATTCATGGAAACAATTTTTGGGTCAATTATTTGCAATTCTGGTGTAACTTCCGCATATGGTCAACTTGACCTGTTTCTACAATTTACATACTGTAGTGTTGTTGTAGAAGCCCTACAATGTTTTCATTTTTGTCATTTTCTACCTAGCAAATGAAATGCATATGCATTCAAAGAGCCACATCTCATCTCACGGTGGAGACGTTTGGGCGGAGCGCGGCGGTTTCGCCGTGCACAATTCTGCACTCATTTTCGCTCGGCCAATGAGCGAGCGCGCGTTGTAAAGTAGGGAGCCGAGCCGTCTTGGCCGGCAAGCACGGCGCTCGGCCAGCTATTAACAGCTAATTAGCTGTGCTATCAAGCGCAGCGGGTGTTTGGACCGGTACCTTGTCTGATTGACACTGAGCTAACTGCTTCTTTAAAGACTCGATGTGATCGGAGACTGTTCTGCAGTAGTGTTTCACATGACGGTACATCACCGATGCCCTACAGAACGTCTTGCCGCATCTATTTGAACAGAATACTTTGTCATCTGCAATGCGTACACCACACTGGACGGACGGTTGGTTTGGACGGACTACTTTTACTAGGTTAAAAGGATGCTGAGAATGTGTCTGTGGCTTTTACAGCAAATAGTCCGAACGCACCTCCCAGCTCCCCACAAACTGCTCCTAGGTCACACCGATATGTTGTTTTCACACTAATTGATCTGTCAAGACTCATCTCGGCCTCAATAGCGGCAGAGCGGCAGTAACAGGTGCTGCTTCTGAGACCGGGGGGGGGGCCAGGCAGATTACAGCAGTAATTACGCTGGCCGGCGTCTGCTAGCCCTTAGCAACGGCCGGCGACCCTCGCGTTGCTAGGGTCAGGGGGAGTAACAACGCCAGCGCGCCGGCCAATGGCCGCAGTTTAATTGATTTCTGAAACCGCCGCGCCGGCCAATGCTTAAGAGCAAAACGTCTCCACCGTGCTCCAAAACAACAGCCTGATCGGATCAAAATGTTGAACATATCAACCATGCAGAATAAACCACACCACAGAACATCTGGCCATTTCGGGAAGAAATTGGGAAAAGAAGAAATCTGAGGGCTTGCCCAAACCAAAAAAGCCAGCCTCCTCCAATTTTTTGAGATGTACAATGTAATTGAAAGATTTATACTCATCCTTTGCTTTCCTATTGTCATTGTTTGTTTGTTTGTGTAGTCGCAATAAACTCTTCATTTTGGTGCCGAGACCGAATTGTTTTGTTGCGTTGTCTGTAATGCCGAAGTCCAAACTCATTAAACCTCTTCCTCTACTATGTACTTGTCGCCGGAAGCCGAAAGCCACTCGTCTCACTTATAATCTTCGGGCCAGTTAATCGCATTTTTTACAAATTCAGGAACGAAAAATGCTAATATTGTCTTTAAAACTGAGTAAACCACCTATTATTTGATATATCAGAACATATTATTTGGTACCATTATTTGGAGCCATTATTTGGTATATTATCAGTCAGAACCTATCTACAATCTCTACACCTTGCTCATTTATTTCTCAGGAATAGCGTGTTTGAGCAATCTGTGGATATCGTCATTAGATATATGTTGTTGTCTTCTACCAAATACATTGGTTTAGTGGAAATTGAACAACCGGTATAGACAAAAAACCAAAACTACATATTTGGCATTTTTGACCATTTTTATAAAAACCACCTTTATCCAATCAGTCATGTATTTTGAACTAATGATCCGATTAAGTTCAAATTCAAAACATGTCTATTAAACCGACTGAGTAAACCATACAACGTAAAATATAAAAGAAATGTAAATTTTGAACTTTTGGTTTGCATGAAATTGAAGAAGAGTGGCATTATGTATACACATAAGTCAGCTAAATGGGACCTCAGAAGGAGACATCTATATGAGATGTGAAAACATAGTAATTCTTTAAATTGAGGATGAAAAGTATTCTGATTAGTGTTATGCTTAACCTGAACAAACTTCCTAAGGATTTTTTGAGAAAAAGTAAAATAATTATCGATTTAGATCAAACGGAAAGTGGCCGTCCACCCCATCCAACCCTACTATCTTTTTACCATTCAAGAGGAAAATGGGATTTTTAAGCATTCAAACGACTTTTCCTACGACAAAAATTTGAGTTTTTTTCGCTTCAAAAATTTCAGAGTCCGAAAAAATGGAATTTTCGATTTTAAACAAAAAAATAGATGTCACCATGAGATTCAGCGTGTATTTTTACATACGTTTCAGTATCTAAATTTTAAGTTTAGCAACATTGAGTTTTGTCATACTGTGGAAGGTACTGGGTTCTATATCAGACGAAGACAGAGAGCTAGGGCAAAACGGACTTCAAATTCGTTCTTTTCTATCAAAACTACATCTACATGTAAATTTTCAACTATCTCATTCAATTCCTTGCTTCCTCATGGCCCGCAAAATGGCCCACTTTCTCGTGCAGTGACAATTAAGACTAATCCGGTAGAATTAATGAAATTTATCTGGTGAGATCAAGTTATGGGACATAACCAAAGAATTATTTCGAAATCATAAAACAGACTGCAAAGACAGATAGCAGTCACTTACGGCACATCTTCGGTCCAAAATCGAACAGTTTTGTCCCTAGAGCCGGATACAAGCAAGCCATTGCCAACGGCCGCCACACATTTTACATCATTTCCGTGTCCTTCAAGTACAGCCCTCAGTTTGAAATCCATTCGTCACCTTGAACAAACGCGCAAAACATTAACGGGATAGGAACATTGGCTGGGTGTCCTGCACCAGGGCTAAGGCATCGGAGATCTACTCACACACTATTTCAGCTAACCTGACGCAACTACGTAGTTCATACATGTACTAGGGGTTTAGTTTAGGTAGTTAGTATTATACCTGAGATCCCCAATACTTGCGTAGCTGGGCAACAATTGGATTTCAGTGAACAGCACATGTTAGTGGTGTACACAGGATTATTTTTGCAATACGATCAAAATTTTACCAGGCCTGGCTGGCCCAACCACGGCGAAAAATTTTGAACAATTTAAACCTTTAAGAAAGCATTTAGAAGCCATTTTGAGCGTAAAATTAGCATAAATTAACAGTTTTAGTACTTCATTAATTCTGTGTGTTTCTTACTTCCGGCTAATTTTTTCCTAACTCGGCCGGAAACAGTGTTTGCCACACCATAGCCATGGGCACGGTATTGGTACATTCTTGCGACATCAGAAATGCAACCATTTTATTTTAGACAAGAACAGAGAAAATAATTACTGATGTAGTACTTCTTCCTAAACTTAACATCAAGCTTTTCGATTTTTTGACGTTAATTTTACAGGTCAAACATAGATTTTTTCTCGATTTTTACCTGTCCAATGAGTATTGAGGGGACACAATCCAAAACCTGGAAAAGACCACAATACCAGTCAGAAATCCAATTCAAACATACGGTTTCGGTTAGTTAACGGTCAAAAATTCCATTACTCCCCAAAATCTCTCGCCTGAATTTGATAACAAAGCTACGCATAGCGACCTGCCTACCACCCTTCTGAGATGACGACCACGCACGATAAAGTACGAGACGGATACAAACCGTAGGCACAAAGAAACAGCAACAAATAAAACTTTATTGCTCTGATTTGCACCTCAAATACAGACGACTTGCACTTATTGGCTAGCCAACAACACCAAACGGAGCGACACTCTACTAACGATAACACAGTAACCTAGTGAGCACAGAATCAACAGACGCTATGTATCCAAAAAGAGAAGTCGTCACTTTTCCAACGAACACAAACCGAGTGAACACTACTTCCGGTTATCTCTACGTCTCCCATACCCATACGGTTGCTGACAGAAATCTAAAACAATGTGCAGTTAGAAAAAATACCATAAAAACTACTTATACCTTGGGCATGGCAGTCATGGCTCGTGTGGTCTCCTTCGCAACGGCAATATTTGCAGTAAAATTCTAGAGAACAGTTCGACAGTCAGTGATAAAGGTCAGCTAACAATTACTGGTGGGGTTTCTTCTAGAGTGGTCCCTGGCAGCATGACCTTTGCCTCCACAGACCACGCAAATCTGATCGACGCCCAACTCTCTGGCTCGGGTGAAGCACTCCTGCGTGGCGTGCGGTCTCTGCTCGTTGCATCTTTCATAGCAGAACTGACAGAACGACCGTACTTCAGCTGAACTCAATCCTCAGTTATAAGTCAAAACCGCAGTGACAGACCTTTCTCTATGGACAGTGCCGCTTCACCGGTGTCACTCAGCGGAGGCGACACGGATTTTGTCGAAGCTCCGGGAGCAGGCAACGACAACCGCTCACTACTGCCGTTTTTGGTCATCGGAGTGCCTAAAAAGGAGAAACTGTTTTTAGCAAAAGTAAGTCAGCGCCACCAACCTCTTCCTACACCACCGTATCCAGCGTGACCAACGGTCACTTCAGCAGAGTGACCACTCTCCTTCGGCAATAAAAAGTCATCCCCCCTGTCGGCTTGTCGGTCAAAGTCGATACTGTTGTTGTTGTCGCTGACTGCCGACGAGTGCTGATCGGGGAATAACTGCGGCAGCGTCGTCACCGAATGACACGAACTGTTGGTGTGCGGAGGTTCTTGCATTAGATCAGGATTGATCGGAAACTGCTGTCCAATGACCGAATGCGGAGCGCTGAATCTAACCGGATAAAGGAACGGCGGCGCGCCGTATGGAACCGCGGGTCGAGATACGTAGTGCATGGGGAGTGCTAAAACAATAGACAAAACTATTTCGTAAACCAAACGTCCAGTTCAAAATCATGCGAAATTTCGGTGTTCTTTTGACCAATCCAACCGAAGCTTAGCTAAATAACAATGTGTGAAGTCTTCGCGAGAACTTAAACAGACATCAATTTTCTCAAGCTTACTTGAGATAGATTACAAATGGCGACTATGGGGTCGAAAAGCCTGATTTCATATCAATTTAAAATGGTCTTTTAAGACAAACCCTGACCGTCCATCGCTATCGCATCAGGGCTGCTACTGGCTTCACGTTCCGTGACACCAACAGCATCGCCTGGACAAAACTGAGCCTTGTGTCCCTCTTTTTTGCACTTGCGGCATTTCGGAATGCGTTTTCTGCTGGCAGTGTCTTCAACCAGCCGCTCGACTGGACATTCTCCCGGTAACAGCACGGCAGCCCCTTCACACTGATCTTCAGCTGACACTAAACACAGTACACAGCACATCAAAACGAAAACAACTACGTGGCCAGACCAATTGCAATCCAGCAGTAGTACTTAAAGTCCATAGGATACACTGACATAACAAAGCCCACCACTGGGGAAGGAAAAAGCTAAAAATAAAGAACACACCATCGCCCTGTTCGGCGTTCAAGGTTCTATAGGCGGCCATTTCGGGAGTACGCCAATTGGATTCATCAGAAGCGCGATTCCGACGTGTCACTAAAGAGGCATGAAGAAATAGAATAAACCGTTGATTACGAAAGCACATACTCTGCGGACAGTCCCGCTTTACATGGTTGCCACTACACTGATAGCAGCAGAACTCTGTAATGAGAACATTCGGTATACAGCAACACAACCAGCTCCAAAGCAGATCTCTTCAAACTACTAAACTGTTAATTTTTGTTAGTTTTCCGTTCAGAATATGTTTTAAAGGCTAATTTTGCAAAACTTTCGCGTCTTGGGCCAACCAGGCAATTTCAAAATTTTACAAACCCCTTTTGCAAAATCCTGGGTACGCCTCTGACCACAGCACCACCAACTACCAAGCCCAGCCAGAGTTAAGTAAGCTAAGGTGGAACATGCAAATGAAAGGCTGAAACTGTTCCAGCTGGTGGCACGTATCGAGTGAAAGGTTAGTCTACTCTGCAAGACGCTCAAAAAATACTTGCGGGATCACTGGTCGAGTGTTCCTTAGAGGTGTGGCCAGACTGGTTGCACAGCACGCAGACCACATCAATTTCAATGTCGAGAAAGCGAGAATAGCATTCCTGAGTTGCATGAAAGAGGCGCTTCTTTTTCTTGCCGTAGCAGTAGTCACAGACAGCTGAAAACAACGAACGCTGACCGACCGTTTATCCTAAACTCTAACATATCGCTTTCGACAGGAGGCTTGCTCATACATGGTCAGCGGGGGTTAGGCTGCGGTTTACCCCCTCCCCTCGCCGGCCAATACCACCCCCTCCTCGGCCGGCCATACCCCTTCCCGGAGGGAGAAAAATTTTGCTTATTTAAGACAAAATAGCGTTTTTGGACTTTTTTCCGGCCCCTCCGGATTTTTCCGGCCCATGCATGGGCTTACTCTTCCCCTTCGCCGTCCGAGGCAGCTTTGAACGGTCATTACGTAGATACACCATAGCAGTAAACTCTTGGCGACCTATCTTGGAAAAATCGGTCATTATTTACTAAGTTTTGGCAATGCAAGACTTATATGTAGCCATCAATGCAACAAGGGGTGCGGGGTGTCGGTCTCCCACCCGACTTAGGCCAGACCCCCGATCGGGGACTTAGGCTAGACGATTGTTCGGACACCCTTCGATTTTCTGGCAAGTAATTGTTTAGACATAAAATTGCTGAAAACCGCCTGTAAAACAGCGCTTTTTAGCTGTACTTGAACCTAAATTAGCGATTTTCGACGATTTCTAGCCGAAAAATTGCGATTTTTGAGCGTTTTTGAGTGCCCAACACCCTCCCTAGAATACATGTATGTCAGTTACGATTCGGCTTTCGGAACTGCTTCGCTGCGTTCTCGTTCTCTTCTATCAAATCAGCAGGAGCTCGTCGCTGAGGTGCTTGTTGCAATGAAGCGTCCACTACTTGCTTCCCTGAAAAATTTCCTGAATCAGATCAACAAATAAACCATATGAAGATAGATAAAACTGACCTCTGCCTAACCTGTCGACAATTGTGTGCTCCACTGCAACGATCGGCTCTCTGGGATCCACCGCTTCAACGGAACCGGCACCCGAACTGCCTTAAAAACCAAAATGCAATGTTGGCCTTTTTTCAGGTTTTCCGAATAATTTCAAATGGCCGCTACTAAGTCAATTTCCAACCGAATGAAAAGATTGTTGCCACGATTATCCCTTTCAAATCGGTTGGGGTCAGTTCGCCGAGAGCCGGTTCGCCGCAGGGTTATTCCGCCGCGGACCGGTTCGTCTCCCCTTTCAAATTCACCTGTGCCGTAAGGCACACATTGCACCCACGAACACATAGACAGGAAAACTACAGGAGACACGATACCTTCAACCGAGACAGTCTTTTTGTGTTTGTCAGAGAGGGCCAACCGAGCCTCACATAAAACGTCGTTAGCTTGTTTTAGTCCTTCGACACACGCACGAACACTGTCCGCGATGTTCTCTAGATTGGAAAGGCATTCTGTAGAGTCGACCGACTGCTGCATTCGATCTGCGATTGTCAAGCACTCGGCGACTGAGTTGGCCAGTTGATTTTCGATGTGTTCCAACGTCTCTGCTGCCCGCTGCTTCTCTGCTATCGCGCTGTGAGAACTGTCGACCGTCTTTTGAAGTAGCTGACGGCATTTTCCGACCGCCTCTTTCTGCGCACTTTTTTCCTTCTCTTTCTGCAAAAAGCCCTCTACAATTGATTGGATACTGTAATTCCGAGGAAGCTGACTGGTAGGCACCCTTATTATTTTGGCACATGTTGGGCAAGTGAACAGGCCTAAAAGCAAGAGGAGCGATAAAAAGAAAGCAAGCAAGCAACAGAACGAACTCACTACTGTTTCTATTCTGCCTAATCTCGACACAAGCCAAGCAAAAGCCCCTCCAACGAGTCGGGACTTCCCCGTAGTGGAGGGGGGAGTAAGGCAGGTTTGGTGTGCCTTGCAAGTCAAAGCTGCTTTACTGCTAACGCCGACTCCTCTTTCGGCCAACCACTTCTTCCAACCTCTTTCTACCAAATTCTTATATATCCCTATACATATTCCTATTTCTACCTCAGGATTTGCTCAAATCCCTTTCCCATCTGCATTAACGTCCCAGCATCGTCGCAAGGGTCGCAAGACTCTTTCAACATTCGCATCATTGATGTTATGGTATAGAGTAGTACTGAAGATCTGGTGGCCACACTTGCCTTATCTCACCTCCTGAATATGTGTGCACTTTTGCACCCGGCTCATTTTCTCTTATACTGATGCATTTCTTTCTGCATCTTCTCATCTATAATTCCCAAGTCTCTGTCACCGAAAGGTTGAGCTGCTTTCTTGACTCAACGAATGGTTCACTGATGTGGCTTTGCTCCCACTCGTTCATCTGCCTGATCAGCACCTTCCCAACTTATTGGCTATACCGCTTTTCAGCCCCTCGCGTCTCCCTATCGCTGATGGTCTGGTTTAATTCATCAACCTGGCCTACCACTCTGCGTCCTCTTACTGCCGTCGATGAAGAACTTATGGATGCAAGTCACCTTACCTCTGATGCCTTACTCTACCCACCTCTACTACTCTCCCCCTTATCAAGATGTCCAGAACATCTTGTGTTAGGTAACGCCCCACTGGTAGGTAACGCCATACAAAAAGGTGCGTCTGTTGGCCTGATATCAACAGCTAATCGCTGATGGCCAGGGCGAGAAAATAACAAACAAACAAACCAAGCAAAAGGTGTGACCGCAAGGCAACACAACAGGCGACAGAAAGTGCTCGAAGCAGACAGCACAACACAAACTGTCCTTAGCAGCAGCCATGCTTGACGGCTAACAGAGGCAGGAACTGCTAGAAAGGATAAACCAAAACATTGCGATGCCATACCATCCATATAAAGCATTCAAACAGCATTCTGAGGGAAAATTTTCCGTATGTTCATAGTTAGTAGCACAACTCCGATCTTCTAAGGTCTTTGAGAGTGGGGATCCTTTGGTCGGGCTTTACGTGGGTTTAAAAGGTTTATTACAACGCATATGAACACCGGACAGACCAGTAAAGAACCCATAAAGGGCCACATGCGAGGCAATCACTGGGGACGAACCCCTACTATGTGTCTAACGCTGGGTGCATGGCAGGCAAAGTTGCTACCAGTACACCGCAGACGCAGACTACATGGGTGGGTGGGCATCGGGGTACGCCGAACCAAAGTTGGGGGTGGTAAAATGCCAAGACCACAGCGCCCAGGATTGGACTAAACACCAATTCCGACTTTCAAAAACTCACTCTGTACGACCTGCACGAAACTAATTTACACCGAAGAACTCAGTACAGAGTACAGAAACATATACGGGCCGAGGGGTAAACCCCTCCCTCTCGGCCGGCCATACCCCCCTCCCCCTCCCGGAGGAAACTTTCGCTTATTTAAGGCAAAATAGGAGCTTTTTGGCCTTTTTCAGGGGACCCCCTCTTCCTCCCCCACCGAGGTCTCTAGACCCTACTACCCCCCTCCGGATAGTTCTGGCCCATGTATGTACAGAAAGCTATTAAACCGACACTAAAGCAGTATTGAGCACCAGACGGATAAAGACCGTCGACACAAAGAATCATAGGAACAAAGAAAAGTTTATTGCTCTGCATTGCACTTCACTTAACTACAACAGACGACTTGCACTTCTTGGCTAGCCAACTTAACCGAGCGACAGTCCACGATTATACGGCGAGAGCAAAATAATAAATAAACAAGAACGCTATCTAACAAAGAAGAGAATACGTGGCTGAGCCAACGAAATTATCATAAGAAAACTAGTCAGTTCTACTTCCGGTAGCTTCTGCGGGGAGCTCTTCCGCTTCCGTCGCTCTCCACTGCCGGACAGTCGGCCTTCTTGTGACCGACCTGATTGCAGTTGAAGCAACGTAAAACACCATAGTGCATCGGCTCTTCGCCACGGTATCGCTTCCACTCCGGACGCCTATGATGACTGGTCGCTGGATCTGCAGAATAACCGAGAAAAGAGTTAACCCATGAAAACTGAGCAAGGGCAAGAACACTAGCGAGTTCAAGCAAAGACAATTGCCTTCGTCGTTACGTTAGCGCTCGCCGAACGGCTTAACGCGCAGACAAACTGAGAATGGCTATGTGAGATTTGCACTGTAAACAGCAGAACAAAACATAGCATACATGAGTGAGTAAGAGAAGATGCGGCCGACGCGTCCGAGCCGCCCACGTCGCAAACCACATTCAGAACATCTTTGACGCTTTTCAGCTCGCGCGAGAGATCAGCTGAAACGGTCGAAACAAAATGCAAAACAAAATGCTTTCGAGTAACACTGACGCTTGTCATGGAGCGGTCCTTTGCTGCGGTCCATCGTAGGCTGGCGTCTGTCTCCGAATGACCTAGGTCTGCCGCCACTTGCCTTTCCATGAGCTACAAAAACTAACAATAAAAAAGAATCAAAAATAAGCAAGAAACAAAACAGAACAGGAAAGCAGAAGCGGAAGCTAAAGCCTGTAGTACTTTTTGCTTAGACCACTCCTGTGTATCTTTCGCGGAACAACATACTACTGCAAAATAATAATAATGATCAGCAAGGATGCACATACCGACGAACACACTTTTCTGCGGACCTTCTCTGCGGAATCGCTGCTGCTCTCTAGACTCTCGCTCATCTCTGTGCCTCCCATACCCGTACGGTTGCGGTTGCGGAAAGAAATCTAAACCAATGTGCAGTTAGAAAAAATACCATAAAAACTATTTATACGTGGGGCATGGCAGTCATGGCTCGTGTGTTCTCCTTCGCAACGGCAATACTTGCAGTAAAATTCTAGAGAACAGTTCGAACAATCAGTGATTAAAAGTCAGCTAACAATTACTGGTCGGGTCTCTGCTAGAGTGGTCCCTGGCAGCATGACCTTTGCCTCCACAGACCACGCAAATCTGATCGACGCCCAACTCTTTGGCCCGGGTGAAGCACTCCTGCGTGGCGTGCGGTCTCTGCTCGTTGTATCTTTCATAGCAGAACTGACAGAACGGCCGTACTTCAGCTGAACTCAATCCTCAGTTAAAAGTGCAAAAAACGCAGTGACAGACCTTTCTCGACCGACAATGCCGCTTCACCGGTGTCACTCAGCGGAGGCGACGCGGATTTTGTCGAAGCTCCGGGAGCAGGCAACGACAACCGCTCACTACTACCGTTTTTGGTCATCGGAGTGCCTAAGAAGGAGAAACTGTTTTTAGCAAAAGTAAGTCAGCGCCACCAACCTCTTCCTACACCACCGCATCCAGCGTGACCACTCTCCTTCGGCAATGAAAAGTCATCGCCACCGTCGGCCTGTCGGTCAAAGTCGATACTGTTGTTGTTGTCGCTGACGACTGAGGAGTGCTGATCGGGGAATAACTGCGGCAGCGCCATCACCGAATGACACGAACTGTCGGTGTGCGGAGGTTCTTGCATTAGATCAGGATTGATCGGAAACTGCTGTCCAATGACCGAATGCGGAGCGCTGAATCTAACCGGGTAAGGGACCGGCGGCGCGCCGTATGGAACCGCTGGTCGAGGTACGTAGTGAATGGGGAGTGTAGTTGCGTCGGTCATAATTGCAGCAATAACCGGTGGCTCTAAAACAATAAAACAAAACTATTTCGCGGTTTCAGTTATGCGAAATTTTCGGTGTTCGACCAATCCAAGAACCTAAGCTATCTCTTAGCTAGTGATGTAAGCGAGTTGGAAATACCGAGTTCCGAGTTTACCGAGTTTACCGAGTCTTGCTGGGAATCATAACGCCACTGGAAATAGCAATGATTTTCATTGCTTACTATTCATTTTCATTGTTTCCTGTTTTCTTTTAGCGCACTTTTGTTGTTCTTAGCGCCTCTACTATTATTCAAAACTAAAAGTAAAAGTATGGGTAAAACTAAAAGTATTCGTGAGTCAACTCGGTTCGAATCCCGTTGCTAGCCCCCAGATGGCTCGAAGATTTCTTTCTGTACCTGCCACAAGTGTTCCCAGTGAAAGGTTGTTTAGCCAGGCCAGAAACGTTTACGACGACAAACGTAATCGGCTTTCGAGCAGGAAAGCAAAACAGTTGCTGTTTGTTATGAACAATTTAATTTTGTTGGATTTTGAATGTTAAGCTTTGTTAGGGGAAGTGAGAGAGCAGTAGAGAAGCACCTAGATAAGTAAAAGAACTGTTTTTACATGCAATCAGCACCGTTTCCTTATAATTTACAAGCTATTTGAGAATAATTCACATAAACTCGATAAACTCGGTAGTTTTCAATACGATTACGCAACCGAGTTTTCAAAATACCGAGTTATTCCGAGTTTTTCGAGTTGAAACGAGCCTCGTTTACATCACTATTCTTAGCTAAATAACAATGTGTGAAGTCTTCGCGAGAACATAATCCGACATCTATTTTCTCAAACTTGCTTGAGATAGATTATAAATGGCGACTATAGGGTCGAAAAACCGGATTTCATATCAATTTAAAATGGTCTTTTAAGACAAACCCTGACCGTCCAGCTCTATCGCATCGGGGCTGCTACTGGCTTCACGATCCGTGACACCAACAGCATCGCCTGGACAAAACTGAGCCTTGTGTCCCTCTTTTTTGCACTTCCGGCATTTCGGAATGGGTTTTCTACTGGCAGTGTCTTCAACCAGCGGCTCGACTGGACGTTCTCCCGGTAACAGCTCGGCTGCCTCTTCACACTGATCTTCAGCTGACACTAAACACAGTACACAGCATAACAAAACGAAAACAATTACGTGGCCAGACCAATTGCAATCCAGTAGTAGTACTCAAAACCCATAGGATACACTGACATAAAGCCCACGGACTGGAGAAGGAAAAAGCAAAAAATAAAGAACACACCGTCGCCCTGTTCGGCGTTCAAGGTTCTATAGGCGGCCATTTCGGGAGTTCGCCAATTGGATTCATCAGAAGCGCGAAGCCGACGTGCCACTAAAGAGGCATGAAGAAAAAGAATAAACCGTTGACTAGGAAAGCACATACTCTGTGGACAATCCCGCTTTACATGGTTGCCACCACACTGATAACAGCAGAACTCTGTAATGAGAACATTCGGTATACAGCAACACAACCAACTACCAAGCCACAGCCAGGGTTAAGCTAAGGTGGAACATGCAAATGACAGACAGAAACTGTTCCACTTGGTGGCACGTATCGAGTGAAAGGTTAGTCTACTCTGAAAGACGCTCAAAAAATACTTGCGAGATCCCTGGGCGAGTGTTCCTTGGAGGTGTGGCCAGGTTGGTTGCACAACACGCAGACCACATCAATTTCAGTCTCGATAAAGCGAGAAAAGCATTCCTGAGTTGCATGAAAGAGGCGCTTGTTTTTCTTGTTGAAGCAGTAGTCGCACACAGCTGAAAACAAGGAACGCTGACCGTCTGCCTTAAACTTATTAATACATTGTTTCGGGCTGCAGGCTTAAGACCTCCCATTCCCAGGACCGAGGCCCTTTGAACGTTCATGCAGACCACACCGCAGTAAAATTTGCAACCGTTCTTTGGGAAAATCGGCACTTATTTACAGAGTTTTGGGAATCTTTTTAGGGAAACAATCGATAACAGCTCATAATACCCCTCCACTTAGATTAATATTACCACTTACGATTCGGTTTTCGGAACTGCTTCGCTGCGTTTTCGTTCTCTTCTATCAAACGAGCAGGAGCTCCCGGCTGAGGTGCCTGTTGCAACGGAGCGCCCACCACTTGCTTTCCTGAATAATGAACGTTGTGAACTAGGCCAAGAAATAAACCATACCAAAATAGAAAAACAGACCTCTGCCTAACCCGCCCAATCCGCCGCCAACTGTCTGCTCCACTGCAACCACCGGCTCTCGGCGATCGGCCGCTTCAACGGAACCGGCACTGCCTTAAAACCAAAATAATAGGGGCAGTAGAAGTAATAACAACTTTGAACCAACGACAGGGTTACACTGAAGTCGAGAAAACTTTGAGAATCAGGACTGATTCTCAGAGAAATGCTTACTGACAGTAGAAATAAGAGTTGGCAGCCATTCAATGTTTCTACAACTCACTAATTAAATACTTTGTTTCGTTTTGCGCAGAAATTTCCGACAGAATTCAAATTAATCTGTCCAATGGTTGTTGGTTTTCATTTCACCGGTTCAACGACATTCAAACATAGTCGGTAACGAACAAAACAAAACACTTGTACAGACAAGCACCGCTCAACACACCGGCCCCATTTGAAAACAAGTTTCAAAAGAAAAAAAAGAATGAAACGTAATACAGTTAAACTGACCGAAGTTTCTTGCTGGATCAGTGAAATGCATGCAGGCGCACACCCCGCGTCCGGATTTACGACACGTTTGACATTCGGAATCGACTAAAATGCCATCAGGTAAAAGTTAGTTCAAAAAATCACACACTACTACTACTACTGAAAGGGTCCTCACACGGGCCAAATCCAAACTCAACAAACCGGACTTCGCTGACAATCGATACCAACGCTGAGAATTTTTTCAGTTCTGTATATTTTCATTTTACTCGTTAGAGAGAAAATAAAGTAAAATATTTTCATTTTACTCGTTAGAGAGAAAATAAAGTAAAATAACTCGAGTAAAACGACTACAAAAAACAATTTTTTCATTTGTGAAAATTTTCACTTTACTGAAGAAAAAACAGAATAAAATGACTAAAAAAGCAGTTATGTTTTAGGTTTACGATACGACGGAACGGAAGCAAGCAGTCTTTTGACCGATATTGAAAATCAGTTCTTTCCTTGTTTTCTCTGCGACAGCGGACGAAACACAACATGGCACCATCATAATAAGTTCACCTGATTGCATGGGCGAAATTCGTGCACGGCTTTCAGTCAACGACTCGCAAGACTGCGCGGAATCAGGTTTAGCTGGACAGTCACGAGCTTTATGTCCGCGCTTACGACAGTTGCGACACTCGATATCTATAAGTGAATATCGGTACAAAACTCTGTTATTGTCCATGCATGCAAGAAACTGAGCATGAAGAAAATTCCGGAGCGGGGGTGTGGCGGCAGTCTCGGGGGGTCCCACAAAAGTCCAAAAAGGCCTAAAAAGCGAAAATTTGCTCCTCAGCCGCAGGGGAAGTGGTTTGGTGGTCTTGCTCCGGTTGGGGCCTCAGCCTAAATTCTTGACACTAAATCGCTCAAAAATAGCAAAATTTTCGGCTAAAAATAGTAAAAAAACCGCTAGTTTGGGCTCAAATACAGCGATTTTTGCAATTTTAGTGTCTGAAATTCAAAAAATAATTACCGTTTTTTGGTATTGGTTCCGGGCAGCTTAAAACTAAACTCCTAAGCACAGCTTCTAGCGGCCTCATGGATGGGCACAGACTGAAGGAAAAGGTACCGGAGTTTTCCACTTAGAATCCCAGGGGATCTAACACGGAAAATCACGTTTCTCAGTGAAAATATTGCCGTCAGTTAATATCCCAGGGATATTAACTGGACAAAGCCATGGGATATTAACTGGAAACGGCATGGGATATTAACCAGAACAATGTTTTATCATACATACAGTATGCGTGTGTAAAGAAAATTTTTACCAATTTGACATAAACATTGCCGCCAAGTAATATCCCATGAGATATAAAACAGAATAAGGGTCCATGTAATATCCCAGTGGGATATTAAGTGGGGTGGGATACTAAGTGGAAATCTCCGGTAACTTTCGAAGCAAAATCAAATGATTTTGATCGCTGGTCACCTACAAAATATAAATGAATTACCTACAAAATATAAATGAATTACCTACAAAATATAAATGAATTAACTGAATTGCCCACTTAGCTAAATGGCCACTTGACTCTTTTATGGAACCCAATTAAATCCGGCTAAGGGACCAGTTAACAAAGTAACCACTAAACTTTTTAATTGTCCAGTTTAGCGCTAAGTGCCCATTTAATTTAATCAAGTTTTATGCAAGCCGGTCCAGATACGTGAGATGACGCTACTTGAAGTCTCTAAGCTGACTTTCTCGCAAAAAGCATCTTAAGCACAAGCTTCCTAGCTATGAGACTACTAAACTTACTTTTCGGACAATGCTGAGCGGTGTGTCCAGTGCGCTGGCAGAACTCGCAAAGCTTGTTGGGACAGACGCGACTTAGATGACCCACTTCCTGACAGTTAAAGCAGGCCTTCGCCGCTAAATTAAAACAATAGAAAAAGCGTAGCAATATCAAAGGTCGTACCGGCGGAGTCAAACGGTGGCGGAGCGAAGCTCTCTCCTGATGACGCAGCTGACGCCAGTTGGTTCGAGCGAGAGGACGGCTTGTCCCAGTTGTCAACCGACGACACCAACTGCCCCTCCGACGCATTTTCTGGCCGCTCTACTCCGTTGAAGTTCAATTTTTTCCTCAGACCGTCCAACACGTCCGCGAATACCGTTTTGTTCTAAACAAACACAATCAAACCTCTATAAAAAAGACGCGCTTGTGACCAAAAAATCGTTCTGGTCAATTTGTCTACGATATACTAAGATAGGTAACTCGGAAAGCAGCCATTTTACGGTTGGCAAACACAGCCGCTGTCAGGAGAAGCAGTGAGTAGCCTACCTTGACACCAGATCGACTGAACCGGTGGCTCAGAGACTCCAGCTTTTGAATTAGCACGTTCCAGGCCTCTCGGAGCTGCAGCGGTTCGTGCTCCCATTTATCCAAAAACAGCTCAACACTGAACGCTGCTATCGACGAACACGTGGAAGGGTTGCCGCGCGCCACGTTTAGAGCGCCGTCTATCGACTGCACCAGTATCAGGTAGCGCTCAGCCAAAATACACTGATCGGTGAATTGGTTGAAAAGACACTGAAAACTCGATTTGTTACTTCTGCTCCAGACTTAGGTCTCACTCGAACCAGTACCAGCACTCCATGCAATGTACGAGTTTAGCCGATAACCATAGCATACATGTAACAGGTCATCCATCCGCCGAAGGGTTGGGTGTCTGGGCGCCGGCCTAAATTCTACTGAGTGGGTTACGCACCAAAAACTCTCAAAAATCGCAACAAATCGCAATTTTTCGGCTAAAAATCGTAAAAAATCGCTAATTTGGGCAAAAGTACAACTAAAAAGTGCTGTTCCACAAGCGATTTTGGCAATTTTTGTGTCTAAAATTGCTCAAAAATCGCAAAAAATTGCTCAAAAATTACTTGCCAGAAAAATCGGAAGGGGTGGGGTCCGAAAAATCGTCTCGGGGGTTTGGTAGCCAGACGCCCGACCCCCTGCTACATGTACAAACCATAGCCATAATATGCCGTGACTTACTTGCAGCTCCTCGTACAAAAACGTCTTGCAGCGGTCACTGTCAACCAGCTTGCGAACCAACTCCCAGGCCGTAAACCAGCTGCTGATTCGTGAATATCGCGGCAAATGACTGCTCAAGATCTTGACCAGAGTGGCCTTAGCTTCGTCCAGCACAATAAACTGCATCTCTGCAATTTCAGCTGACGGCAATGAGAAGCAGCAAACAAACAAGAAAGAAACCTACTGTCAATCAGCTGCTGAACGAACAGCAACAGATCGGGCGGAGCGTTGATCAGAGAGAACAGCGTGTCCAGTATACAGTAAAGGGAGTCGTGTTTCGTGCACGCTACATGCTCGTAGGCGTCCGCGTCAAGAGCGCTCAACTGGCAGAAAAAACACATCGGCAGCTAAACTCGTCACTTTAGTTTCGAAAACAAGATAAGTAACTAAGCTTCACCTTAGGTTTTCGCAATCCTCCGAAGCCTTTCCAGATACTGGGTAAGTGAAAATCGGAACTGGCGTCGAACTGGACTTGGTCGAACATGAAATCAAGCGTGGAGGCCTCGAACGACAGCGAGTGAGTTTCGAAGTAAGCAGACAGTTTCCGCTGCAGTTCGATGCGCTCCACCGTCTGACTGCTCAACTGGCACGTCTTGAGAAACAGATCGCAAGCCTTGATACGCGTCGTGTCGTCTTCATCTAAAGAAGTGGCACTGTGCATCAACCAATGGGATCAGTAGAAAAACAAAAATAACCGACCACAGGCGTCCTCCCAAACATCAACGGCGCGCGGAGTAGTTTTCCAGCGCAACTCAAACTGATCGCCGTCGAGAAGATCGGTCAGAAATCGCGCCGTAGGCGCCAACGGCTTATCTTCGGAAATATTCTCCACTAACGAATTCACCAACGACACCACATCGACAACCTTGTCGTCGCTGCTACACCAACACGCTCTTGTCTGACATGTCAGAAAAACAGACAGAAAACTAACTCGAGTTCAAAAGCGCAGAGCAGGCGCGCCAACTGACTGAAGGCCTCAGGATCGGTGTTGTAGTCGTGTCGCGTGGCCAGATGCACCAAAGCCGCCTCTAAGAGAGTCTCCCGCCGCTCCGTTTCCTGTACAACTCGACACAGCACGGGGAGTCGCCGCAGCACCTCAAACCGCAGCTGCTCTTAGTAAAGAAAGACCGTTTAAAAGAAGATCAGCAGACCTGCTCGAGAGCGTCAAAGAGTCGGGGCTGAACACTCTCCACAGACAATCGCAGCAGCAACATGAGCACGGCGCGCGGGTGCAGCAGAAAACCGAAGGCCACTTTCGCCACCAGACTATTGAGCAGAGAGTCCAGGGACGCTGAAAGCAACAGATAATTGTTATCAAAATCACATTCTTCTATTTTTAAAGAGTTCTGTGCTCATGGATACCCCAAGAGGCGCTGAATACAAGCAGACATAGTCGAACAATTGTGGAGGTTACCAAACTTAGTCTAGTACTCTGCACTCTCGGTCGCAATTCCAAATGGACTAGTTGATTTTGAAAGGGATCAGAAAAGACTCTAAGCGGTAAGCAGGATTGCAGTGATTTGAGGTAATATTGTAGGGCTCAATCAAAATAGGGCTGTATACGATACTGGTATCGTACGCAGTTTAACCGATACGTATAAAACCAGTACAAATCTGGATCGGTACGTCGGCCAAGAAACTCCTTGACTCCGTGAAAAGAATTGCTTGACTCACCGTCATCGCAGTCTACAAGTGAGCAGAGAATTGACGGAATGGTGGCATCGAACAAGTCGGGCGCCCTTCGTTTGCGATTCCAATTGGCCGGCAGACGATACAGTTGCTTGCCAGACGCACTCTCCACCGGCGCTCCGTAGTTAGAGAGGAAAGACTGGAGACAGGCCGTGCGAACAGAATTGGTGGCGTGAGTAATGGACGCTTCCAACAGCTTATAGTAGGTCTCGGGCACACGCATGTCCACGATTGCTTCTATTCTTTGTAACACACCGGCGTCTATCAGTCTGCAACCAACTGCACCCTCCATAACGCAACAAACAGCACTTTCATCGGACAGCTTTGCCAATTAAAAGTTTCGGCCGAACCATACTACGCAGGGCTTAACCTTATGTAGACTATTTTAACGAAAATCGGCAATTCTACTATGATTTGACGACTTTCTTGCCTCCGAGACGCGACGACATCCTACTCAGAATACTCCAGATTTTTCAGGTGCGTGCAGGATTTCGATCGACCACGAGTATATGCAGACCTACCTCAGCAAAACCTTTTCATCTCCTAGTAAAGGACCACGCGCCAGAAGCATGTTGAGCTCTTCAAAATTGTACGAGAGGCCTAAATTGCGCTCGAGAATGCTGAGAACGGCGTCACAATACGATTCCATACAATTGGCCACCACGAACACATCGGGCGGCTCAAAACGAGACACGCGCAACTCAGGTACCTGAAAAGTTGGTATCACAGAAAATACAGTGCCGTTCGAGAGACTGGGTACTTTGTCTCCGCAACGATTACTGGCAGCGTCGAGCAAGATTTGCGGAACGTCCACGACCTTCTTCTGCGAACATTCAGCCAGCACCTGGATGCACGATACGAACAGAGGCGTCCAAACGACGTTCTTCCACCTATCCTCCGCTCCTGCCAGCTGAGAGACCAACTGAATACAAAGGTGCAAATCGGTCTCTACATTATGCTGAAAACAGCGGCTCTTCAGATTTCAATCGTAAGCAAGAACACTGACCAGACTGTCTTCATTGAGCAACAGACCACTGGAGGCAGTTATGTCGTCGTGAGAGATTGTGTAGCCGCCGCCCAAATGAATCACTTTGAGAGCAGAAACCGTATTCACAGCCACCAACTGAAAGATTAGAAAGAATACGTACAATACACGTGTCAAGTAGCTTCTTTCAAATCACTAATTCTCGAATTATTACTATACCACACGGAAACCATACATCTTGTGGGTTACCCAGTCTTACAGTAGCTGAAAGGGCGTCGCAAACATTCATGTACTAGGGGGTTACCCCTGCTGGAAAGGCCAACCCCCCCCGAAACAGGTTAAGGGACTCCTTGACTCAAAAATACAAGTACTAGTAGTGGCTCCAGTACTAACAAATTGGCTCAGAAATCACTGCCGGAGTTTTCCACTTAGTATCCCAGGGGATATAACACGGAAAATCACGTTTCTCAGTGAAAACATTGCCGCCAGTTAACATCCCTGGGATATTAACTGGACAAAGCCATGGGATATTAACTGGAAACGGCATGGGATATTAACCGGAACAATGTTTTATCATAGATACAGTATGTGTGTGTAAAGAAAATTATTACAAATTTGATATAAACATTGCCGCCAAGTAATATCCCATGGGATATAAAGCGGAACAAGGGCCCATGTAATATCCCAGTGGGTTATTAAGTGGGGTGGGATACTAAGTGGAAATCTCCGGTAATTTTTAGCCTAAAATTCGCTTGAAAAGACTTTGGAAACCGAATTTAGTGTCTCCACTGCTTATATTTAAGAGAAATCGGTGTTTCTGGAAGCCATTTTTGTCATATTTTGCTTGTTTTTTAGCTCTAAAACGCTATTTAGCAGCTTAAAATAGGGATTTTTAGTGTCCTTACCGAAAAAAACGCATTTCCAGGCGTTTTGGAGCTTTTTGAAATTTTGGACCCATCTGGGTGGAACCCCCATCGACCCCACACCTGAGGGAAAACCACCATACCCCCTTTCCCTCAGGTCGGCCCGGAGCTGTTACATGTATGGTCCTTTGATTTGACCCTACTTAATATTCCTATGCAACTAGCCTGTCTGCTGATAATAATATTATATTATGCTGCTGGAATGCTTTGTGTTGTTACAAAAGTCTTACCTGGACAAAAAGAAGCCTGAAGTTACGCAAAGGGTCGGCCCACACCAACGCCAGATAATGTTTTGTAATTTCATTAAAATAGTTTAACATCGACTCTCTTTGGCCGACGCCGGAAAGAAAACGTTATTCCATAGGTTAACCTCTGTCTGTTCTATCAGTAGATGAGTGTTAATTGACTTAATTAAATTGACATGGTCGTTGTACCTTGTTCGTACCAGCGCAAACTCCTACAGCCTACCTACCGCCAAAACGATCGGGCAGTGACCTTTTCGGGTGACGAAACTTACCTTTACCCGAAGTAACAAGAACAAATGTAGCTACCTGTACAATTTGAGCGAGAGTCTGAGAGCACAACTTCTTGACTGCCTCGGAACACTGGTCAGCCTCTGAGATCAGCAACTCGCACAGGTTTAGCGACTGCGGCGGCGACACTGACGACGTACCGACGAGCGCCTGCAGCAACAGATCATCGAGCGACGACGGCCACTGCTCAGCAACGCCCGACAACCTCATTTCCAGTGATTCTGCCACCGACAACAGAGCTGCCAACTTTTCTTTAACCTGCATTGCCGCAAAGCCTGCAAAAGTCAAAGACTTTACAAACAAAACTGGCAACCAACTACCCGACCGCAGCAAACCCTCACTTGTACGGTCGGGGAGAGCACCTATCTTGGAAATCTTCAATAAGGACAGTCGAATACGATATCAAACGGCTGCTCCCAAACTGCAGATTATTATGTTACATTACAGCACCAACATCTAATTACTATAGAGCTTTACCTCAGATTGTGAATTCACGTAGGGTTTATGCCGCATTATAAAAACAGATGTGCCCATTTACCCCCGGAAAGTACCTTCACAAAACTTGTTTTCCTAAGCCTAAACAAAACATAACTCTGAGCCTAAACCTAAAGGCCCAACCAAAAGCTAGCTGTCGCTTGACTTCTATGGATGACTTGACTGAACTCAAACCACCTTAAAATTCAAACTGGTGGTCCGTCTAAAATCAGGCGAGAAAAGTTTGTACCCTCAAAAGGCATTCAGGCAGTAAACAGTATTCCTTCATTAAACGTCTCTACAAGGCGGTGAACGAACGCATACTGCTTTATACAGTGATAGAGAAATGACCCAAATGAAAAGAAAACAATATCCCAACTTTCCCAGCAAATAACCCTCCTTTCCGAAATTTTTTATTTTATTCAAAGCTGACGCGTTTGCGCGTTGATGGCTATAGGGGCGAAAGTGCGCGATGTACGGGCACAGTGTAAGCAACCGAACCCGCCCGGTTTTATCTCAACAATAAAATAACGTGACGGCCGACCTGCCAGTTACGGCAGACATGTATTACAACTTAGGGGTGATAGCTAAGGTAAAACCACTACATGTAAATACCTAATCACACCTTAAACATGCATGCACAAATACAATACGTATTCACTCATACATATATAGCTGGGGGGAAATCAGGGAAGGTCAGAAATGGACTATATATCAACTTTGACTTTCTTGCATGCGTCTCTAGGGGTATTTATATATTTGGAAAACAGGCTCTCCGGAGCGTGCCTCTACTGATGCGTCCCTCTATGGGTATTTTTATATTTGGAAAACAGGATCTCCGGAGCGTGCGCTATACTGATGCGTCCCTCTAGGGGTATTTATATATTTGGACAACAGGCCCTCCGGAGCCTGCCTATACTGATGGGTCTCTAGGGGTAGTTTTATATTTGGCCAAACAGACCCCCCGGGGCGTGTGCCCTATGCTGATGTATGTAGTAAACATTGGCCTCGTCAGGGAAGGGCTTTCAAATGATAATATAACAGGACCATTTTGGACGATTTAGAAATTTTGCCAAAAAATAATCTATATTTATCGGTAAAACAAAACTCGTTAATTTATAATTTATTAATAACAGGGGTCTAGGGGTCTGCCCCACACCCAACCTGAACCCCTCGAAATGGGAACCCCTCCATCTTTTTCTGGCAAGTTATTTTTTGAGCAAAGTTTCGCATTTTGTGCAATTTCAGACACAAAAAATTGCCAAAATCGCTCGTAAAACAGCACTTTTAGCTGTATTTCAGCCAAAATTAGCGATTTTTGTCCATTTTTAGCCGCTGTTTTTTCGGCTCAAAGGCCTGAATGACAGCTTTTTGTTAGTTGCATATCACATTCTGCAGCTGTACCTCTAAATTAAAAGCCAAAAGCTTATTATTTCTGCTGATTATAGCTCCTAAAAGGCAGAAATAATCACATTCTGACGCTACGAAAAGCATTATTCAATTGAAAATTCACATCTGAATTGAAAAATTGCGCATGCATTTTGTACAAATTAACCAAATCCGGATTAACGAATTTTACCATACAAATTTCGAAGTTGGGGCCCCAAATCTTCTGTCCGGATTAACGAGTCATATAACATGGGGGAAATTTGGACCTGGCTTAATCTTGTCCGGAAGGCGAATATCGGGATTAACGAGACATGACTGTGGTAATTATGATGATTAAAAACATTAATTTTTGTTTGGGATCGGTTACTGATTCGCTACACCTGATCCGTTTATTATTATTCGACTACTTACCAAAAAATGACGAAGCAGGTCCTACCGAGAGACTAAAATTAGCGTAGCGTCAGCGAACGCAGGCGATGACCGACAAGCACATCGATCGACGGCCCATAAGCATACGAAGCGACGAGCAACAGTTGACAGTCGAAACGAAAAACAGAGCTCGAGGACCAAACACAGTCGCAAACCACCGACACTCGGAAACCGATTGGCCGGCTCACAACGTGTTGAACAATGATTGGACGCACGGTCGATAGCGAAATGGTGATTGGCGGACTGGCCATGCCGTCCAACAGGGCAGAAAGAACGTAGTTGCTCACTCTCGCACCGCTCGTGGCCGCAATTCCCGTAACTGGGCGCCGATTTTCAGATCAATAAATATAATTACGCTGAAGTAATCTGAAAAACTTTTCTGCTCGAGTTCGCAGTGCAAGAATCTGTCAAAAAATAGGTGAAAACCGGAGAGTAAAAAAGAATCAGCCTAATTCCAGCCTTAAACGCCAGGATATTTCCGAATTTTCAACAGTATCGCTCTGGTGTGCCGCTGACCTGGCAGCGAGCGGCCGCGTTTAGAGGCCTCGCTGCGGCACGTCAATTGTGTGTTGGGCAGTGCTTTTTGTGCCTATTACTAATACCTGTCCAATGTCTGTCTCTCGATCACCCGTTTTGAGGAAAGGCTCTGCTAGTACAAACGATTCTCAAGTACAAAAGGAATGTGTGAATTGTTGCGAACAATTTCGGGTATTGCCGAGTGGTAATTACGACTGTCTTATCTGCGACTACTGCGACCAATCTGTCTGCATCGAATGTGTGGTCGGCAAGAAGTTCAATGTGGGCAGCGCCACTACTCGACAGATTGACTCTCTGAAGGATGCTGCGCTGTCGTACTTTTCATCCGACCTGTCCTTCGTTGTGTGCGGTGTCTGCAATGCGCCCTCACTAAAGACCATTGCCCGCGAGCTTGCCGAGACCAAAGGTGCTTTGCGAGACGCCGAACACCGTCTGCAAAGCTTGGAAGATCGTCTAAATGACTCTCTGCCGCCACCTCTGCCACCAGGCGGTCTCACGGTTGAGGCGCTCGGCCCTTTGATGGGACAGTTGACTGAGATTGCAACCAGGGCCGCTACCGAGGCGGCTCGTGCTGTGGTGCGTGATGAGATGGAGAAACAAGAGAAACGGCACAATTTAGTCATTGTTGGCTGGCCGGAACGTGAGCGCACCGATGCAGACCAGTCTCAAGTGGATCGCAGTAAGGTGGACACGATCTGTGAGCAACTTTCTGTTTCTCCTGATTCTGTAGACGCAGTCTTTCGTGACGGAGCTCGGTCCCAAAAAACGCGCGTGATTAAGGTGTGTTTCAAGAAGCACACCGGTGGAGACCGGCAGAAATTTCTGAAAGGGGCCAGTTCCATTATGCAGCGCGACCCCGAGCTTGCCAACGAGAAGGGCTACAAGTGTTTTGTGCGGCCCGATCTTACCTACTTAGAGCGCCAGGCCGACAAAAAACTGCGGGAGGAGTTGAAGCAGAGACGCGAGACTGAACGTAAAGACCTGATAATCAGACACGGACAGATTATTGAACGCCCGAAACGGTCAAACTAGGTACGTCCGGTAAACTGACAAGCAAACAGATGTTTATGAAGTTTCGACTTTTTAATGCTCGTAGTATTACAAACAAATTAACGGAATTGTCTTTTGTCTGCTCTAAACATCTGGAGGCTGTTATTGCCGTGACGGAAACATTTCTGTGTAGTAACGATGAGCATTCCCTATTTAGTGACATTTTACGTACTCATACTGTTGTTAGGTCGGACGATGAGGTGCGGCTGGGCCGTGGCGGCGGAGTACTTTTACTAATTCCTAAAATGTTTGAAGTGCTTTTGGTTCAGAAAGATAGTACTGAGTTTTTTGAGTCCTTATGGGTCGACTTGTATCTACCAGGTACAAACCGATCTTTTGTGAGACTTGCAGTTTACTATCGTACACCTTCTGCAAGTATCCACTCATCCACTGATGCTCTTGTTGATCATTTGGGTCGCTTTTTGACAGATAACCACCCTATTGTTGTTTTTGGTGATTTCAATTACCCGGCAATACATTGGAATGAAACTGACGTTACCCTTTCTGGTGCAGATAATATCTTTCTCAATTTTACTATGGAAGCTGGAATGACACAGTATGTACACGAGTGTACACATGAAAAAGGGAATATTCTTGATTTGGTGTTTGCAAACGAACCAAATTTGGTCGCGAATGTAAAAGTAGCAGGTCCTTTGGGTAGCTCTGATCACTTTGGTGTGCATGGTTTGATAGGGCCTTTTACTTTAGGACCAAAATTAGAAAAGAAGACGTTTAGAAATTTTGCAAAAACAGACTATGAAAATTTTTTTGAAGAGTTGAACAATATAAACTGGTATGACTTTTTTGATTCATGTGCTGATGTAAATGCTTTTTGGCGCAAGTTCTGGGAGTTAATGAACTCTTGCATTGAAAAGTATGTGCCCTTGTGTGAATTTCATCAAAAACATACTACTTCCTGGTCTTTCGATACTCGAAGTTTACACAGGAGGCAGAAACGTCTTCACTGTCTATATAGAAAAAATCGTACTCCAGAACGCTACCAAAAATGGTTGCAAGCAGCGCGTGAAGCACGCCGCTTGAAACGTCGTGATGAATATAGTCAGGAAAGGAAAGTGCTCGACTCCCATTCTGATACCTGCTTCTGGCGGTTCGTTAAATCTCGTCTGACTACTAGATCCGAAATTCCTCCCTTAGTGCTAGAAAATGACACTGTTCTATCTAAAGAAAAGGAGAAAGCTGAAGAGTTTAATAGATTTTTTGGGTCGGTTTTTAATGAGGATGACGGTCATAGTCTTCTGCTACCTAACCGCAGGGTTAATGTTCAACTGAGCTCGATGTCTTTTGAATGGCAAACTGTCTATGACCACCTAATTAAACTTGCGCCCAAAAAGTCAGCAGGTGTGGATGAAATTCCTCAGTTTTTTCTTAAGAATCTAGCAAGTGTCGTAGCCAAACCTTTAGAAAGAATCTTCAGTTTTTCTTTTGCATCTAGTACATTACCAAATGAGTGGAAGAAGTCTAAAATAATTCCGTTGCACAAAAAGGGTAGTTTATCTAATGTAAAAAATTACCGTCCAATTAGTCTCTTGTCTTCCAGTAGTAAGGTAATGGAATCTTTGATACGTGAAAAACTGGTAGAACATTTGAAAGCAAATAAATTAATTACAGATGCTCAACATGGTTTCTTGGCCAAACGGTCTACTGTAACTCAACTTTTGACATGCCTTCATGATTGGACTTTAGCTTTAGAAAACAAACAAACTATAGATATAATTTATCTGGATATAGCAAAAGCTTTTGACAGTGTATCTCATCCTAAACTGATTAAAAAACTGAGATCGTTTGGGGTTGTTGGTGGCATGTTACAATGGATAGAGGCGTATTTAACGGATCGCAGACAGCTAGTTTCAGTGGGAAATCAATTTTCATCTGAATGTGGTGTTAAATCAGGAGTCCCGCAAGGTAGCTTACTTGGACCAGTCTTGTTCTTAGTCTATATAAACGATCTTGAAATAGTGTTAAAGTTTTCTCAGCTAAAACTTTATGCTGATGATGCCAAGATCTATTTTGCGGTTGAAAGCAATCAAATAAATGATTCTTTGAGAGCCGATTTAAGGAACGTATATACCTGGGCTACCGAAATGCAGCTGGCTGTAGCCCTTCAAAAGTGTTCAGTTCTGCATTTGGGTTACGGTAATGCTGAAACAGAGTACCATTTGGATAATGTATTGATTCCTGCTGTACGTAACATAGTCGACCTTGGAGTTACAATTTCAAATGATCTAAAGTTTTCTTTGCACTGCCAAAGGATTGCAGCAAAAGGATTTCAGATGATAAATTTGATCTATAAAACTTTTCAATCGCGTGACCGTTGGTTCTTGTTGCGTCTTTACCAATCATTTGTACGTTCCAAATTAGAGTATGCAACTGAGGTTTGGAATCCGTGTTTTTTGAAAGATATTGATCTTGTGGAGAGAGTGCAGCGTCTGTTTACCCGTCGTTTGCCTGGGTTGCAATTTCTGACCTATCCAGAACGTTTAAAAACACTAAATATAAAATCTTTAGAAGAACGACGCATACAACGTGACCTAATAATGGTTTACAAAATCATCAATGGTTTGGTGGATGTGCCGGTGGAGAGCTTTTTTCAGTTTGCACCTGTGGTTGGAACTAGAGGGCATAATTTAAAGCTGTATTGTAGGTATACACGTTTGGATTTAGCTAAGAGCTTTTTTTCTAATAGAGTTGTAACTATTTGGAATGCATTGCCTACGGAAGTTGTCAATATACGCACACTCAATGGTTTTCGTATAAAGATATCTGAGTTAAAATTCGATAAGTACATAAAGGGTAGGGCTTTGTAGCCGGACGAACGGCCCAGCCCACCCATCGTCCTGACTGATCTTTATTTTTGGTTTACTGGACGTAGTAAACTTTACTAAACTTTACTAGTATTCCGACGATAACGTCAACTACATAGTTCGTATTGTCTGCCGAAAAAAACCGAATTTTTCCTCAGGTTGAAAAATCCGGGCAAAAAATATTAGTTTCGGCATGACTTTGTGTTTCAATCGAATGCGAACCTATCGAAAAAATCAAAAGTTTGGCTGTCTCGAATTTAGTTTGGTTTCACTGAACCTTATGTCTGGTGTCACCCGAAACCTATCGTTCAGTGTCACCGGAATCTACTGTTCGGTGTCAGCCGAACCATTACCAGAATTTATCCGTTAGTTTTGAGATTGTTTTCCAAGAAGTTACAGCCTAAGCTCATTTGAATCTGCTGTTTATTTTTGCACGTATTACGACCGGATTCAGCTGCGCATCGGGGAGTTATGCAGCACTGTATGCACACTAAATCCGTCAGTCACGCAGTGATCTGCTATGCAGCTTTGATGATTTAGCCATTGCAATCAAACAAAGGAAAGAAAACGACAAAGAGGTCAATCGAAAAGGAATCAAATCTAATACATCAAACAGAGAAGACAATTCGATTACAGCAAGTTACACGGGCTTGTTGACGGCGCGCACCTGAGCAAAAGAACTGCACCAGCAGAATTGGAATCGTCGAAAAAAACGGAACATTTGTGAAAGACCAATCGCAAAAGCCCGAACACAGCCGGATTTGACACCAAAACACATGAAAGCAGTGTTCTTGCTCTGTACGTGTGCCTGCCATGCACCTCCCCAAGTGCAAGGCACCAATCTGTGGTGGTGGTGTTTGAGCTGGAACGCAATCAGCGACTGCACACTACACCAATCAGCAGCCTGAGCTGTACAGTAGCGAAGGGTACGTCGAAAGAGGGCCTTCACCGCCGCGTCGTTGGCTCAGTGGGTAGCTCGCTGCCTCTGGGTCACGGCGGCCCCTGCATCCCTAGCGGTTGTAGTGGTTCATCCTCTCGGCGCGGCAAGTTTCTTGCTGCAAAGAGTTGGTCGTCGGCACAACGCTCCACCCAGGCCACCGAAAACTGGTTACAGTGAGTAGGTAAAATGGGAACCAACTGGATCTGCCGTTGCACCGAAAGCCGCTCCAAAAAGCATGCCGCGTTGGAGGGAAGATCAACGACGTCAGGAGCTGTCTGAGAGACCAGCAATAAGGCTGATACCGGTTTAGTGCCACTGGCCGGGGCGGCCGTTGGGAGCTGTCAGCACCATGACGTCACCACGCCAGGCACTCTCTTAGTACCTGGCGCCCAACAGCATGGCTTGAGTGGCTTGGCAGTGAAAGAAGGGCAAACGTCCGAGATGACGAATCACGGGGAAGCGAAATGGACCTCGAGTCTGATCGCAGGCCGTAAGGCCCCCCGCACATCGGATCGGAGGGCCTTCACCCAACCGAGCATTGATGGCGGGCGCAGGCCGCAACTGACGAGCCGCCTGGCGAGGCCCTAATAATTGACGCCAATTAGAATAGAATTAATTAATTTGCTATTCAGCCCTGAAAACTAGTCATTGGCTTATCACTATGGTATATTTATAGGTAATTGTTGACAAAAAGAGAAAAGGAAAGCTATTTCACAGTGTCAGTAGCAGTAATCCAACCGAACAACGGTACAACAGGTAATTTTAATTTTCATTTCTGCATAAAATACAGTTATCGAATTGCGTAATCTCGGCTTAAGTAGTTCAGAATGAGATAAAGAAAGGACAGAATAGAGTAAGAATAGAGATTAAAGTGTAGATGACCCAGTCAGTGTGAATGCAGGTGCTTCCAGTAGACGTGGTTAGTGTAGTAAGGTTGGTAGCTATGGTTGTCATCACTGCGGTGGTTTGCCGTTTGGTGCTGGTGAATTTAGGATAAGGTAGAGTGAATTCAGTGGTGGTCGCTAACGATGTGCTGCTGATGCGATGCCGTCCAGGATTCCAGGGCTTGTACCAACCGTTGCATTTGTTGCGATAGTTGCAGCAGCACGTTGTCGTATTGGTGCTGTAATCGATTTTGCACAAATTACCCACTTTCTCGCACATGTTCTTGGTGTCACAACCACGGCTCGTTACTTTCCCCTTTCTGAATTGAGCAAAGCAGTACTTGTTGGTCTTGTCACAATTCTTAGTCATATTCTCCTTCTCCCAGCATTCGGTTGTTTTCGTTCCAGTCTGTGTGAATGACTTGAACTGCTTATCGTTGCACTTGTCGTATCCATTACAACAACAGACAATCAATCCATCCGGTTTGGAAGGCTGACACCAATACTCGTGATTTGCACAGACGAATCCAGGGTCGCAGCCGGCCCTGTCAACTCTGTCCTTTTTCCACCAGAGCGTGCAGTGATTGTTGGTTTGGTTGCATTGCACCGTTGACTGCAGCTGTGTGTCTCCGTAGCACTGGCGCACAGTCGGTCGAAAGTCGGCTTTGTTGCAGTTGTTTTCGTTGTTGCAGCAGCACACCGTCTCCGGAACTGTGGCGTTGTAGTGGCAGAACCCGCTGCTAGTCGAATTGCATTTCTGGGCTTCACCTTTACCCTGATCACAGCCCATAGCTCTGGGGGCGTAGGCAGACCACGGGTTCCAGACTACGAAACAGAAAAATCCAATCAACTTGCACTGTGGTGCTGGCGAGGCGGTAGGACCGGCCAACAGCAAACAAGAGGTGGCACTGGTCAGTGTGTTGTCGTTGCATTTGAGCCCAGTGCAGCAGCAGAACCAGCGACCAGAGACCTTCATACAACCGATCGCTCCGCACTTGTGCCCATGGTCACATCCGCGACTTTGCACTTTGCGTCCAGTCCACTCGACAAAACAGAAATTAGTGCCGTTGCATCTTAGTGTTTCAGCCTTGTTCCGAGTAAGCTTAGTGTAACAAATGGCGTGCGTCAGTTTCCACGGGTTAAATATGTTGCAAAGATCACGCCAGTCACAGCAACACAGTTGAGTACCTTTCTCAATCGTTGTACAGACGTTGCCGACTGTGCTGCAGAAATCCTCAGTGTCACAGTCTCTTTGCACATTGTGGTTCGTAGTCTTGATAATGCAGTAATCGCAGTCCTTAACAGTAGCATTTCCTTTACGCATTTCAGTTTCTTGCCTTGATGAGGTCTTCCATAATTTGCGTCGTTGCAGCTGTTCCGCTCATTGCAGCAGCAAGTTAGTTGAGTGCCGTAGAAATCAGTAGCGGGGTAGCAAAAACTGTTTAGACTGTCGCAAACGTTCGTCTTGTCACAGCCAGATCGTTTCAGTGCAAACTTGTGCTTGTCTTTCTTGTCTCTGTTTTACCATGCCTTCACGCAAGCTTTTGTGCCCTCAGAACAGGTCTCATTAGTGCCATTTCCAGTCAAACATCTCTTTATCCTTGGTTTCAAAGCTTGATCGTTGCACTTGTTTCGCTGATCACAACAACAATTTGTTTCGGTTACTGTATCAATACCAGTACTAGGTGACCAACAAAAATTTTTGTAACACCGCTGAAAATTTGTACAGCCGGCAGCGACAGGTTTGTCCGACGACCAGCTGTGGTAGGCGACGTAACAGAAACGTCTAGCTGTCACATTGGCGCAACTCACCGATGACTTAAAATCTTTGGCAAAACATGTCTGTAACTTCAACGATCCATTAGCATTGATGATAATCATAGACAACAACAGCACAGTTAGTAGAGAAATTCCCTGCATGAGTAAACAAACAGCCACACACAAAAACAAATCAAAATACAGTGGGCTCCAAAGAACGTACTCTTAGACAATATACAGACCAGGGGCCGATTTCATAAAAGTTATGAGCTCATATTATGACAGATTTTCTATGATTCTATGAGAACACCGGTTTCATAAAGGTGAACTCATACTTTCATAAGTATGAGCTCATATCTCATAAATATGAGTAAAATCATCGAATTTATGAGGGCGCCTGTTTCATAAATGTTTTGCCTCATACTATGATTTTATGATTTATGACTGTGTGTTCCTAGCATTTTATGAGTGTGTAGGTGACTCATAAAATTTTGTTTTTCCAGTGTAAAGTTGTTCTATCTCAAAGAAATGCTCGAATAATGATTCGTCCAGCTACAGTGAGAAAAAACCAAGATGAGCGGCCAAGGAGAAAACGTGTCTTTCGACCCAGGATAACTTTCACATTATCCTGAAGAGCCTGCAAAGTTCAAGGAGTGTTTTCGGCTGTCGCAAGAAATTCTTAAAACCAGACATCGCCTGATCAACCAATTTCGGTAGTTGTACATGCTCTCATGCTGTACTGTACATGCTGCCTGTTTGAAGTTAGAACAAATTGTATCGGTTTCAGTTTTGTTAGTTCAAAGAAAGTTTTATAATGGAAGCAAATCGAACAAAAACACGTTCAAATGCACACAAACAGTTATTGTGACTCGTAGAGCTGAAGAACATGAGCAGACATTGCTAGACACCCCTAAATCCGTTTACGACTTGATGGTCCAGACCGGCAGACCTATGTATTTCTTCTTCCTTCCGAAAATTTCGAGCGTCAGCTAGTAGGTTCGGTTTCCTCCAGGAACTGGCCGCTGATTTTTTGTTCACACTGAAACAGCTAAATACGTAGTTTCTTATGTGAAGCGATGCTAAATCGCACGAATACAAAGTGTGCGTATGGGAATCAATCCACATCCATATCAAGTAAAAACCAATAGCCGATTTAAAAGGACAGGGAAATTTCAATTTCAAATTTGTTAAAGCCGATATTATTTCTCTTTTGCGAAAAGATTGTGGTCGTGCAGAAGCGTTCTACGTTTAAGTCTGTACGCACTATTGCACATACGTAACAGGTCATCGTCAAACAAGGAGGGGTTTGGAGTTTGAGCCCGGGTGGCCCGGATGGTCTTTCTTCTGCTGAGCTCAAATTTCGGGACTAAAAGTCGCTGAAAAATCGGTTAAAAGCGTAAAGCAGGCTAAAAACCACTAGAAACCGCTCTAGATAATTTTACATTTTGGGCTCTAGATGGTTTTAAATGTAAGAAAACACTGAAATCTACCGAAAAAGACGAAAACTATCTAAACATCTAGGAGGTCTTGGGAATTTACCAGGCACCACAGATACAACCACAGAATTCAACGAAATAGCATGAGTCTTATTATAAAATGCACCAATTTCATGTTTTAGTGTAGTAATTTGATTTTAAAACATCAAAAATACAATAATAAAAGTTTCCTGAAAATGGTAGCGGTATTTTTTGCGAAAAACAGCTAAGTTATGCCATGGAAATGCTTGTAAGGCTTCTATTAACGTAAATTCAAAGCGTTGTAAGCGAATTTAACCAGTTATTGCGTCTATTTCGTTTAAAAACTTACTTGAGTTTTTTCCGCATTTTAGTTTTTTTCCGAGCCCCTAGGAAAAAAACCGGTTTTTTTCCGGAAAAAAACGAAAAAAACCGAGGAAATAAAACCGACCCAACAGCCCTGATACAGACGCGTACTTTGTGCTGCGTGTGGCGACTATTTTGCCCCGCCATGACATCTTTCAGCTTTTTAGTTGAGTGGCTCACAGTGGAACTGTGAAATGACGCTAGGCATATGGCAAATTTAGAGCCCTGTTAAGAGCCAATATCTGAGTCAGGCAACCAACCCTTCCTTGAAACAAAAATAGGTCGACCGCTCCGATTTCGCTCAAAATTGGCAAAAATGATACACCTTGGAGGAAACAAACGTGTACCAACTATGAGCCACCAACTGTCGGGTCTCAATACCGGTTAGGTTAGGTTGAGCCGGCTGTAGAGCGCGGAAGCAGCCCAATTGCTCTCGGCACAGACTGATCATCTGGGAAAACTGCTGGGCGCGCTGCTGGTGCTGGGGTTGGGACTGGCCGCGCAGGAACCGACGACCCAAGATTATCACTCTTCCGTCCTGATCCCTACCGCGCTGACCGTCACGACGCGCCCCTCTGCCATGTAGCTGCATTGGGCGAAAGAAGCATCTCTGAGCCGTGTGACCGTGGTTGCCACAATTGAAGCAGGGGCCGTCTCGACCAGGCCCACGACCGACGGTCGACGGCAGACGGTTGTTTCTGAGGAGAGTTTTTATTACACAATGCAACCTGGTGCTCGCCTTGGCAGATAGAACAGGTCACTTTAAGGCGATAATTTTGAGCAAGGTGACCAGCCTTAAAGCACTTGTAGCACAAAGAGTCTTTTCTCAGAACAAGAAGTCTATCTCGTCTGGTGGAGACCGTGCGACACCTGGAGGGCCAATGACCAGCCTTGCGACAAAAGACACAATGTCTCTGGTCAGTTTGAGTAACTGGCAAGGCGCTCATGGTAGGCAGAGGTGAGTACTGACTCTCAGACCTCTCAGTGCCGTCTGAGCGGACTATCTCAAACTGAGAAGAGAACCTAAGTCTAGCCAGTTCCTGGTCCAAGTAACAGAGGAACCCCTCCATGTGGTTCGCACCAGAGAAATACAACCTGTCAGACAATAACCGTTTCTGTATTGACGTGCTCATTGGTAATGAGTACCTACATCAGTTTGTTGAGTATGGCAAGGAGCCAATTCCAGTGGATTCCGACCTGGTTTTGGTGCACACTAAGTTTGGTCTGGTTCCCTCTGGTTGTTACTCTGTGCACAAACCGGACTCGCACAATGATACTGTAGCCTTTGTTCAGACTTCCCCTGTTCTCACAGCTGCACTTGACTTAAATAAATTGTGGTCTCTCGAATCGATTGGCATTGAAGAAGCCAAAAACACCACAGAGAATCACCTTGCTCAGGCTCAGTTCGACAATACAGTACAGTACTTGCCTGATGAGAAAAGGTACCAGGTATCTTTCCCCAAGAAAACTGAGCGGTTTGAACTTGGCAAAACAGTCGGTTTATGCTTCAAACACTTGGAGAACTTGCTCAAAAAGTTTGATTCTGTGCCTGACTTCTATGAGAAGTACAACGCCATTTTCACTGAGTATCAGAAACTGGGTATCATTGAACAGGTTTCGCTGGGCGCCGAACCTAGTGGTCCAGTCAATTACCTGCCACACCATGCTGTGATTAAGCCAGATGGTAGCAAATTAGAACGTCCAATCAAACTTCTGGTCCCCCTGGAGGTCCCTGATTCTGAATCAGTGGGCAGACAGTTTATGCCTGAGAGGCCAGGCAATCAAGATGGCAGGCAGGGAGGAGGCGGCTCTCATGGTGGTCAGGCGCGCGGTCGTGGGCCTGGTCGAGACGGCCCCTGCTTCAATTGTGGCAACCACGGTCACACGGCTCAGAGATGCTTCTTTCGACCAATGCAGCTACATGGCAGAGGGGCGCGTCGTGACGGTCAGCGCGGTAGGGATCAGGACGGAAGAGTGATAATCGAGGGTCGTCGGTTCCTGCGCGGCCAGTCCCAACCCCAGCATCAGCAGCGCGCCCAACAGTTTTACCAGATGATCAGTCTGTGCCGAGAGCAATTGGGGTCTGCTTTCGCGCTCTGCAGCCGGCTCAACCCAGCGACAAGTTGCACCGATGGGCAGCCTTCCAAGTCAATAATAGGGCAAAGAAGAACAAAAGGGGCTCCCACGGTCGCAGGAAACCGGAGAAGAAGCCAATTCAGAGCAGCCAACAGCCGTTCCAGGAGCAGTGCACCCGAGACGACGAAGATCAAGAGGCGCCGCTTTCTTCGCCGGCCCCGAGTGTGTCGGGTCTCAATACCGACAAAGTTATATGCTAGGTTAACTTGTTATTTAGATATTTTGTTTTTGTTTGTATCTGTTCATTACTGTAATAATGTTCTTTCAGGTTAGTGATATATATATTGTAATTGTATCATTTGGTGCGTACGTACATGATATTTTCTCTTTATATAGTATGCAAATTCTATCTGTTGCTCCTAAGAAATGGGAGGACCGGCAGAGCGCCGTCAGCGACAGGCAGGTAGGGCTGGTAGCAAGTGTCTAGTTTTGGTACGACAGCTACGTGTGGTGGAGAGCGCCGTTCTGGTTAACAGTAAATACGTTATGCTTTCTTGTTCTTGTTCGTGACGTAGGGACAAGACACCAACTCCCCTAATGTACAAATTGAAAGGGGTCAAATATCAAAATTGGGGAACCTTGTTCAAACGCGCACAAAAAAACGCAGCTCTTGACGTACGCACTTCGTTCTTACTTCATTTTTGCACTGGCTTCCAAATGAGTTATAGAACGTTCTTTTAGCCACTACATAACTTGGTATACAATATGCATACAGGGTGGGCCATTTATCTATTCCCAGTTTCATTGGACATAACTTTTTCCTACACAGACCGATTTTGCTGAAATTTTTTATAGATACACCCTGATATGTCAAGATTTTACTGTTAAAATTTTAGCGCGTTCTGACATGAAATGTCTGAATAACAGTAAACTTTTCAAAAGTTCGTTATTGCACTGTGAATTATACTCGTAGTACAGAACGAGGCTGGCGATTTGTTTCTTTCTGCCTTCTGATGACAATTTTTGTATGGATGCTTTAGGAACCCTTTATAACGGAATATTCCGTTTAATTTTTTACGGTTGAGATGCGGCAGAAGACTATGCTGGAGTAGTACCGGCTGAGGCTGGAGAAAGTGATCGAAAAAAGTGGCGGCCACGTGGAGACGCATAACTAGCGACCAGAGTGAAGGATTAATTTTAAATTTTAACTGTAAAAATTTGAAGTGCTAAGACATTTGTATGTAAAATTTTAATAAAATCGATCTGACTGGAAAAAAGTTATGGTTATATGAAACCGGGAATAGATAAATGGCCCACCCTACATGTACTGGAGATCAATGACGAGCCTGCGACGTTCGAGTGTTTCACCTCGACGTTCGAGCGTTATGATCCTCTAGTGGCCCGGGTACCCAGGTACTATAAACAGCACTATACGGTAATTCTGTAGCTAGGGTAAAAGTCTACCGATCCGGCCTTGGGCACGAATGTGCGTCCATACGTATGGATTTTATAGCAAGTTATCCAAGTGGTCTTCCGGGGGAAATCGGCCGATAATCGTTGAAGTAAGGCGCTATGACTAGAGCGCGTAATCTGATATAACATGCAGCAGTAATTGGTTGTGGATGTGCTGGTGTGTAAAACAATAATGTAGAAGTCAAAAGTAGTTGCTTGATACCGGACTCGGTCATATTTGTTAAAGATTTACAATTTGGGTGCGCACGTTCTACAGGATTTGTTCCGAGACCAAAAACACGGTGCGTCGATGGTATCTTCCGATTAAAGTGGCCCATTGTGTAGGCGGTTTGTACCAAAGTGGTCCAAATGCAATTTCAGATTGTTTCGGCTACTGCAATGCTGTGAAGTGAAACAACAGAGTCTTCTTTAAGCACTGAAGCAAGAAGCACGTTTACTCGTAAAGTAACACTACAACGACAATAGGAATGCAAAGGCTGAGTATAAATCTCTTTCATCCCCGTTGGACGAGCGTTGAACCGGGGCCACATCTGTGCCTGTCGCGCACGATCGTCCGGAACCACAGGAAACAGGAGAGGAATGGGGACCATTGGTGAAAACGTTGACAGCACAATCGGACCGGTCAAAGGGATCAGGGGTGACATCAAAATGGACCTCTTCGCCAGGGAGTAATTGTGGAGCCGAATGAGAAGAATGTGGAGAGAGCACAGAGGGCCGCGTCAGTGGCTCAGTGGGTAGCTCGCTGCCTCTGAGTCACGGCGGCCGCTGCATCCCTAGTGGTTGTAGTGGTTCATCCTCTCGGCGTGGCAAGTTTCTTGCTGCAAAGAGTTGGTCGTCGGCACAACGCTCCACCCAGGCCACCGAAAACTGGTTACAGTGAGTAGGTAAAATGGGAACCAACTGGATCTGCCGTTGCACCGAAAGCCGCTCCTAAAAGCATGCCGCGTTGGAGGGAAGATCAACGACGTCAGGAGCTGTCTGAGAGACCAGCAATAAGGCTGATACCGGTTTAGTGCCACTGGCCGGGGCGGCCGTTGGGAGCTGTCAGCACCATGACGTCACCACGCCAGGCACTCTCTTAGTACCTGGCGCCCAACAGCATGGCTTGAGTGGCTTGGCAGTGAAAGAAGGGCAAACGTCCGAGATGACGAATCACGGGGAAGCGAAATGGACCTCGAGTCTGATCGCAGGCCGTAAGGCCCCCCGCACATCGGATCGGATCGGAGCACAGAGGATGCGTGAACGAAACAGTTTTGGTTAGTGCCCGAGCGCGTGATGAAACCATAGCCGATGAGAGGATTGTACCATTTGACGGTGCCGGAAGCTCGTGAAGTGACAGGTAAGCGACGGTGATTGGTAAATTTGGAAGTGGGGCGCACATGAGAACGTGATGACTTGAGTGCAAGGTGACGAACGGCCGGTTTAACTGGAGACACAGGAGAAGCCTTGGCAGGAGGAGACGTAGGAGAGGCGGGCTGTGAACGACAGTGACGAGCGATATGGCGACTTTGTTCCAGTTGTGATATGACATCTGGGAGGGGAACCGGTGGGCATGCCTGGCTTTGGAACATAAGAGGGAACCGACATGTGTCACTCTAACCAACAAACGCGAAATTGCATCAGCCACATCTGTTTTGGACCGAATTTCTCCAGCTTCGTATTGATAGATTATCTGTTTGATTTCGGCTTGCTCCCAAGGAACGCCGAGTCCAGTCTTCGGACGACCACGGCCACGACGCTCCGATTTATTATACGAGTGTCCTTTCGCCTCCATATGCCGTCGTTTTAAACTGTAACCGCGTTTTATGTCATTTGCTAACTCTTATTTTGTGTTGGGCGATAAAAAAGTGTAGAATGACTTCTAGAATTACAAAAACACTGAAAAACACGTTTACTGCCAGTACATCTAACGAATCAGTCGCAATTTTCAGAAATAACGGGAATTTTTGCTGTTCCGCCGACGTTTTTTACTGTTTGCTAAGCCTCTGGCGATCAAGAAAATAAATCTAACAAGCCGGGTAAATTTTGTTCGATTTCTGGTAAATTAATCTAGCCAGGTAAATATTGATCCGGAGATACACTGGTAGGGAGATCACTACTTGCGCCGATTAGTGTTTTGAGTGTGTACATTTTTGGCCATTTTTTTGTTTAAAGAGGGCCACCGTCCTTGGGCTTGGACGACTATTGTCATGTTTATGCTTAATCGATAGCTAATCGTCATATCTACCCACATGCCCGTGGGGAGACATATCTGTTGGAGGACTCAAATGCTACGATTGTTTTAGTTAGTGATGTCGAAATCGCGCGTTTTCATTCTTTTTATTTTTTTTTAATTTGTTGTTCAAGGATCTCGGAAAGTAAATGCGCCGAAATATGCATCTAAGGTAGGTCTACTCACATAGTAAAATTGATAGCTATCTTTCAAAAGATGACTGAGAAAACTTCTTTTTTCTATTTTTTTCATAGTGATGATTTTCGTTCTGAAGGGGCCACCGTCCTTGGGCTTGGACGAATATTGTTATGTTTATGCTTAATCGATAGCTAATCGTCATACCTACCCAAATGCCCGTGGGGAGACATATCTGTCGGCGGACTCGAATGCTACGATTGTTTTAGTAAGTGGGGGTTGCGGGGGAAATCGGCCGATAATCGATGAAGTAAGGCGATATGATGAGCGCGTAATCTGAGATAGCATGCAGTAATTGGTTGTGGATGTAACATAATGTACCAATAATGTACAAGTCAATAGTAGTTGTTTGATACCGGATGTGGTCATATTTGTTAAAGATTTACAATTTGGGTGCGCACGTTTTACAGTGCATTACGGTATTTCACACTAATTGACGCAACTCCGACTGTGGCCGTTTATCGGATTTGACCACACGCCGAAACGCATAATCTGGGGTAGAACTTGATATAGCATGCAGTAATTAGATTTTGATGTGTAAAATAATAATCAGGAGATCGTCAGCAGTCGTTTGATACCACATTCAGTCGTCTGTGTTCAAAATTTGAAATTCGAGTGATCTCCCCAACATTGGCCGTGTCTCACGCGACGATAGTTATCCAAAACGTTAAGCACGCTATTTCCGAGAATAATAGAGTAAAAATAGAGTATACTCAAAATCAGGGGCGTCTGCTCTGTTCCCATCAAAAAATAGAATGAAAATAGAGTGGGTGGAAAATTGAATGAAATTTCACCAAGTTTCAAGGCAAAAGTACAGTAGAAGCCATTGGAAGCATTTGGCACTAACTAAATAGTAGATTGCCAGCTCACGCCGCAGTTCGAAACTGCTGAGACTGTTTTTTCGTACCCTCCGACTTATTGGAAGAGAATTTCGAGCCAACTGTCTTTGCTTTATTTTCCGAAATTACAGCACAAACTAGCATTCTAATAGACCTGCCTAACTTGAGAAATCAGCAGCTGGACAAAACACCTCAACGCCTTCCCGCCATATCTACCAATGGCTGCCTGTTATATTATATAACTATGGATGGATTGTCGGGGCGGGGCCGTCGTAGCTCCTGCGTAGACCACGCTAACTAGGTGCTGGCCCATCACGCACACCCACATCCTACCCTTCCTTCGCTACTAGCCTAAACACATGCTCAGTGTCAGTCTGAGTGGGTCTCAATGGTAGCCGTCCCTGTTCCCGTATGTCCTAACACGTGTGGTTGCTATTGTAGCTTTAGGTGCTTAGGCAGCTCCAGTCCGTTCCCATTTACCTACCCGCTGTAACCAGCTTTCCGTGGCCTGGGTTTTGTGCCGACAACCAACTCTTTGAGGCAAGAAACTTGCCCCGCCGAGAGGATGAACGCACGACCACGCGCATAGTGGCTTTGCGACCTAAACCACTACGCCAACTGTGCCGGCGTTACATACTGTATTGTACTGCACTGTACGTGCTAGATAGAACTTCAGCAACAAACAATGCTTTCTTCAACACTTTACATAACAGACTTCTCAATGCAACAGCTCTGACACATAAAAGTGCTGGAATCAGAATAGCATGAGTAACGCAATCGGCAAGACAGTCATCACAGAAGAGTGCAGAACAATGACGACATTTTGCCACGAACTGGCTTTACCACTGTCCTTAGCAAAACACTGGCTGCCATACGACGACTGGACTGGACGGAATGGCTCCGAGGTAACAACGCTCTTAGCTTTCGCTCGCTTGGGATGCAAAGTAAGGTAAAAGAAAACCAACAAGCAAAACAAAAACAGTAAAGTAGTAGCACATTCAAAGAAAGAAGGCTATTATCTTGGAAATACAACGTCCATAAGTTTTCCAGGAAAAGCGGGACAATTGAACAAACATGATATGGACCACCCTGATTTTTAGATCTCGGCTTGCAGAACCAGCAGCACTTGTAATATTTTCGCCCCGAAATTGTAAAATACACCCCATACATGGGCCAGGGGTGTGGGGTATACCCCTCCCCCTCGCCGGCCAATCCCACCCCCCTCAGCCGGCCATACCATGTCCACTTTTCTTGTTAATGAATGCTGAAAATTTGAGCCAGATCGACAAAGAAGTAACCGAGAACGAACTGTCTGAGTAAAGTAGTAAAAGTAGCTGGAAATTTTTAATCTATAGGTACTGTAGGTAATTCGCTCCTTTCCCTATATTTGCCAAAACTTCTTTGACCTTCTCCCTCCAGCCTAAACTTGGCCTCCAAACAGTCTCCTCTAAATCTAAACTTGAATACTTGGCCTGAAGCCTGAGTAAAGTAGTAAAAGTGGCTGGAAATTTTTGATCATTAGGTACTGTAGGTAATTCGCTCCTTTCCCTATCTTTGCCAAAAACTTCTTTGACCTTCTCCCTCCAGCCTAAACTTGGTCTCCAAACAGTCTCCTCTAAATCTAAACTTGGACACTTGGCCTGAAGCCTAAGTCTAAGCAATCTCAACACAACAACTTTAACCTAATCTGTCTTTCAATTTTATGTAAATTTCGATCGCTCTCAACCAATTTTCTACCCACTCTATTTTCATTTTATTTTTTGATGGGAACAGAGCAGACGCCCGTGAATTTTGAATCCACTCTATTTTTCCTCTATTATTCTCGGAAATAGCGTGCTTAACGTTTTGGATAACTATCGTCGCGTCCACGACGCTGAGTAAATAAAGCTGAATATAATAGCATGCAGTAATTAGATGTTCATGTGTAAAATAATAATCAAGGGATCGTCAGCAGTGATCTGATGCCACATTCAGTCGTCTGTGCTTAAAATTTGCAATTCGAATGATCTCCCCAGTCAGGCGACACTGTTTGTGTTTGTTTTGCGAACTAAACAGCGAGCTATATAATGCTGAATTTCAGCTCCTACAGGCTCTGAAAACAAATATTGGATTTAGGGTTTTGCGACTTTAGGCAACGGCTACTGTTACTCAGGTATCTTGGATTGGGACTGTTCTTAGGGACCGGCACGCGAAAATTCAAAATGCTCCTAGGCGAAATTCGGCTTCAGAATTGAAAAGAGCACAATTTATGCAGTCTAACAAAACAAACCGGAACGGAATTGGTTGGATAATAAGCGAGTTATGACCGTTTAACTGCGTCACCCAGCGTGCCACCTTTTCTTCCTAGAAAGTTGACCGCAGCGTGCATACCGATGACCGATGTACTTTATCAGACTGTCACTCGTAAACCCCTGCGCCGATTCTGATGGGACCGGTGTTATTCTAATCGCAATGCGATTTTCTTTTACATTTTTTATATACCAAGACTGTAGTACTGCGTCTACCACCTTGATATACCGAACAAACACCTTGGTAGCTCGAACTAGAACTGAATAGTAGACTGTGAACTGGTATTCCTGTGTTTTCCAGGTACATTTGTATATGTAACAGCGGGGCTGTGGTTCTGCTCCCCTCCCACCAACTTGGGCCAACCCCCCCCCGATAGGGGAGCACCCCCCACACACCAAAACGATCTTTACCACTCTCCCTCTCCGATGTTTCTAGCACTATTTTTTTACAGCTTTAGACAATAAACTTACAGTTTCAGACAAGGATGAGCTGCTACAATACATGTAACAGGTGGTCTGCCACCCCCCCAACCCGAAATATTCCAGACCCCCCGGATTGGCACCCCTACTTCCTCCGATTTGTACTTTGGTGAGAAATTCCGGATCAGGTGTAGCGCGGGGGAATCAGGAACCGATCCCAAACAAATATTAATGTTTTTAATCATTATTAATTATAAATTAACATGATTTATCGATAAATATCGATTATCGATTATTTTTGGAAACATTCCAAAATCTCCCAAAATGGTCGTGTTGTATATCATTTGAAAGCCCTTCGCCTGGCGAGTCTAATGATCACTACATCAACATAGGGCAAGCCCCGGGGGCCTGTTTTTTTGCCAAATATATAAGTACCCCTAGAGGCGCATCAGTATAGGCAGGCTCTGGAGGGCCTGTTTTCATACATGGGCCGGGGGTGTGGGGGTATACCCCTCGCCGGCCAATACCACCCTCGGCCGGCCATACCCCCTCCCCACCCCCCTTCCAGACGGAGAAAATTTTCGCTTATTTAAGGCAAAATAGGCGTTTTTTGGCCTTTTTTTGGACCCCCATACCCCCTCCGGATTTTTCCGGCCCATGTATGCCTGTTTTCCAAATATAAAAATACCCCTGGAGCATACATGGGCCGAAAAAATCCGTAGGGGGGTTAGGGGGAGTTGAGACCTCGGGGGGGGGGGGGGTTCCCCCGAAAAAAGGCCGAAAAACGCCTATTTTGCCTTAAATAAGCGAAAATTTCCTCCCTCCGGGAGGGGGGCGGTGGGGGAGGGGGGTATGGCCGGCCCAGGGGGAGGGGTATACCCCCCTTACCCCCCGGCCCATGTATGCCATACATGGGCCGGAAAAATCCGGAGGGGGGTAGGGGGGTTAGAAACCTCGGGTGGGGGATCCCCCCGAAAAAAGGCCAAAAAACCTCCGGGAGGGGGGGTGGGTGGCCGAGGGGGTGGTATGGCCGGCCGAGGGGGAGGGGTATGCCCCCTTACCCCCCGGCCCATGTATGCCCTAGGGGTATGCATCAGTACAGGACACGCTCCTGAGGGCTTGTTTTCCAAATATAAAAATACCCCTAGGGGTGTGCATCAGTATAGCGCACGTTCCGGAGTTGTATAGTCATAAGAAAGTTAATTAATTAATATCTAGTCCATTTCTGACCTTCCCTGATTCCCCCTCCCCAGCTACACCTAACCCTATCCGACTTTCGTTCGTTACTGGATTACCTTCCGTGCCTGTTTGCGTTGGAATATGCACCTCAAATTTGGGCAAAAAACTATCTTTAACACTTATGAATAAACGCTGAAAATTTGAAGGAATTCCACTGACATATAAATGAAAACGAATTATATGAAGTTAACTCGAATAAGCGATTACAGGTTTTTCCGCTTTTGTACCATATTTATTGACTACACACGTTAAGCCTGAGCAGGATTCACCTTATATTGATTAGCAGAGACGCAAAACTACTAAAGGATTGTCAAGAAGCAAAATATAAACCATTGGCTTTGGGCTGCTCAGGATCCCCAATACGTTCGTATTCGATACCCTCTAATTTTAACGACCTCATCAACTTTAACCCAATTTCCGGGATCTTTTACGAACCTAGGACGCCAAATCTGAGTGATTTTAGTAAGAGCAACACCTAAACTAAAATTTAAGCGGGCGCACCTTTTTTATTTGTTCTTTGTTTAAGAGCAAACTTTCGTTTTCTGAAAAAATACCGATTCTGCCTATGCTTAACCATGTAAAATTTCAATCTGATTTCCGGGATCTTTGGCTGCATCGATGCCGAAAAAAAATGGCTCAAACGAAAGATGATCAATGCCTCTTTAATACCGTCGGGCGCACCTTTTGAGATCATAAACTTTTTTTACACTGACGCTGTTTTTCCGCTTATTTTAGCCGAAAACAACCGCAGCTTAGCGTATAGCAAGGTGATTTGGGTGAATAGTTATGTTAAAATAATCAAAACAAAAAACCATAAAAAAAGAACGCGCTTTTCTAGCCGCATTTTTTTAAAAAACATGATTTTGCTCCCCGCGACACCAGTGTGGTGAAAACGCGCGAAGAAAATTAGGCACGCGGAACGGCGCAAAATTGGCCGCCGTTGCCGGTCCCTACTGTTCTGTTGTTCTTTAGACTTCGGTACAGAAGAAAGATGGGAGGCAACGTGTCTCAGCTGCCGCCACCACCGCCTAACTTTCCCTTTTTCTGCATAACCTTCCGCATTTACGATAAAATGAAGATAATCGATGGAGATCAACAAACCATCGCCTACATACGCAATATTCTGCAGCAAGTTTGGCCAGGTGCAGAGCGAGTGCAATGAGTGAGAATGAGTGAGTGGGTTTTAGCGGGAGTGCAGCGGGAAAGCGTGGACAACGGCGTGCACGAATTCAAGTTTTCCGGGTGTCCGTTCAGCAAGAACACCTCCAAAGAGGAGGCAGTGGCCATCAAGAGAGTCTGCTGTGCGGTGTTGAGCAACCTGCGTCAGATGGGCTGGGAGCTGCTCGTCTCTTCCGATCTCTCTCGCACCCAGGATCTGACCACTTGGTTTTTCCAGAAGAATCCCACGCTCGTCGCTTCGGTCGGTCTACATTCGACCACGTAGCCGTAAAGAAAAATAGTTGCAGGGCATTTCTGCGCCACACATCTGTGGCGTCAGTTTGAGCAGCTACGACAAAATCCAGATCGTCAACGCGCCGCCATATCTGCACGGAGTTCTGAGAGAATGCGTGGCTCCCATTTTACAAAGTGAATCTGCCGTCGGATCTGACTACGAAGTCAAACTGCACGGCTACCCTTGGAACTCGGCCGACTTCTATGAGGTTGACTGACTGACTGTTTCTGCAATCCGGCAGGTTGCTTCTTTTTAAGGGCGTAAACGCGAGGAGAATGTTGCTGAACGTTTTTCGACGGTTTGATCAAAACCGTTTCAAGTTTTGCGGCACTGCCAACCTCAAAGGCACGGCTGACACAATTTTCTTTGAATTGGTATGTGTTGTTTGTGTTCTTTTTTATATTTTTTATAGAGTGCGAACTGGTATTGGGTGTTTTCCAGGTATTGATATTGGGTTTTTATGCCCCAATACCCAATACTAATTAGGACCTATAAAAATCGCTGTTGAACTGAAAAACTGACCTGAAAAAATCGAAAAGATTGACCGATGATTACAGTAGGTATAGAAAGCCGTTTTTGCGTTAATAAACTAAAAGGTTAAGAATGTCGTATACTGTCCGCTTTTCTAAGTAGTACACCAGTAATTAGTGCAATTTCTCTGTTCTTATCTAAGATAAACGTTTGTGATTCAATTGAAATTTGTCATTTTTAGTGATACAGAATATATTAGTACTGTACCCAGCGGGTGAGGGTTTGGTACACCCCGTTTCCGGCATACATGTACTAGAGGGGGGGGTTTGGGGGGTTACTCCCCCCCGCTGGAAAGGCCACCCCCCCCCCACCCCCCCCCCCCCCGAGCCCGGTTAAGGGGACCCCCCCCCCCCCGACCAAAAAATACAAGTACTAGTGGTGGCTCCAGTATTAACAAACTGGGTCAGAAATCACTAATTTTTAGCCTAAAATTCACTTGAAAAGCCTTTGGAAACCGAATTTGGCGTTTCCACTGCTGATATTTAAGAGAAATCGGAGTTTTTGGAAGCCCTTTTTGTCATTTTTTGCTTGTTTTTAGCTCTAAAAAGCTATTTGGCAGCTTAAAATTGCGATTTTTAGCATCCTTGCTGAAAAAAACGTGCTAAAAACGCATTTCCAGGCGTTCTGGAGCTTTTTGAAATTTTGGACCCCACCTCTGGACGAAACCCCCCCTCGACCCCCCATCTGAGGAAACCCCCCCTCCCCCCTCCCCCCAGGTCGGCCCGGAGCTGTTACATGTATGGTTTCCGGTGAAGTAAGAAGAAAATATCCGCCGAAAATAAGAAACACTGTAATGCAGTAGATCATGTACGGACTAAAACTGTTAATTTCTGCTTATTTCACCCTCCGGAACGGCATCTAAATGCTTTCTTAAAGGCTAATTTTTCAAAATTTCTCGCCCTATTTGGACAATGGCCCAACCATGGCTCTTCGAAATTTTAATCCCTGTGAAAGAAATCCTGTGTACACGACTGGAATGTACTTTTCACTGAAATGCAATTTTTCTCTCAGTTACGCAAGTATTGGCTATTGGGTGTCTCAGGTATTGGTATTGGGTTTTTCACGTATTGTTCGCACTCTAATTATTTATGCTAAGTGCAGTAACTGAACTCTCCGGTTTACCTTGCCGGCAAACCTGCAGTATGTTTCAGGACAACAACATGGTGCCAGGCGAAACGCGTTATATGATGATTTCTCTAAACCGGAATGACAGATTACGCATAATTGAAGCCCCTCAGGATGTTATTGACACAATTCGAGACTGTTTAAGCAAGTACTGGCCCAACGGCATACAAGATCAGAAGGTCTACAATGATGTAAGAACCTTATTCTCTCACTTCCTACCATACATGGGCCGGAAAAATGGGTTGGGGTAGTCAAAATCCGAAAATTTGGGGGTGGGCCTGCCGGTTTGGGGGGGGTCGCGGCGATTTGGTGGGTGGGGTCAGGAACAAAAGTCGGTTTCAGGTGGGTGGGTGGGGTCGTTGGGGGGGGGTCGAGCCCAAGTTGGAGGTGGGCAGACCCCCCCCCCAGACCCCCCGGCCCATGTATGCTTCCTACCGCCCAGCCAACAGGTTGCTTTTAAAATCTCCATTCTCTATGTCATGTCTCGTTAATCCGGACAAGTTGGGACCGGCCAATTTTGTTCGGACTTGGGAATTTCTGGATTAACGAATCAAAGCAAAAACACTGTTTTTCGGATCAAAGGCCTAAATGACAGCTTTTTGTCAGTTGCTTATCAGATTCTGCAGCTGTACCTCCTAATTAAAAGCCAAAAGCTTATATTTCAGCTGATTATAGCTCCTAAAATCATATTCTGACTCAAGGAAAAGCATTATTGAATTGAAAATTCACACCTGAATTGAAAAATTGCGCATGGATTTAGCCGAAATTAACCAAAAATAAGAAATCACTGGGATTAGAAACTAAGATTTGTCACCAATTCAAGCTTTGTGCCTATGAACACTTGGTGGACTTTATGCTGCTTTCAAGTTTACTATAGAAGACGGGATACATCGTAGCGCTGTTTTAGTTCCCAGCTTCGCATCGTGCACGTCCTTTGTTAGCGAGATCAATTGTAATTTCTTTTATTACACCAGCAATGATTATTTACTGGTCGCTTAGCACTTAGCCCGCCACACTAATGCCGGCTACGATTTTGATGTGCATGAAGGGGTGGTCTTGCATTGCAGTTAGTTAATGTCGGCTGTCAAGCAGCAAAACCAGTCGCTGCTTAATGTAGGTAGCGCTGACAGTACGGGCCAATGCTATAACAGTGTTCTACGTATGCGTTCTGTCCTGATTATTATAACAAATATTCAACTTTTTGAAATTTTCAAGGGTAGTCGGTTAGACTGTACGTGGGCCGGAAAAAATGAGGGGTATGGTGATATGACAGAACAAGTAGGTTGGAACGTATGGGCTTCACTTTACGTCATCACGTTCCAGTCAGACTGGTTTCGAACCCACAAACAACCGCTCTCACCGATGCCGTGATACGGGAGCCGGCCAAGGGCTTGTGGTTTGAATTATTTGAGAGAGCCGTTTCAGGTAGGTTGTTTCGAGTTCAAACTGAAAGGAACTCCATGGTGTACTTACGGGGACGAGGCTGCAGCAGCCCGTTTCCTGATCACGGTAGTACTGCAAACTCTGGTCACTCGCGGCTGGGCCGTACTCACTGCCCTCGACATATCTCGGAGACTCAACGACAAGGCAGTGTTCGTTCTGCGATCTTGCGCTCCCGCCTCCATTGCACACTGCTGCATCAGCCCCAATGACACCGACAAACTGAAGGTCAGTGAGCTGGAAGTGGTGGCTAGGCAACTTTAACTTCTTCTTTAGTTAATGAATGCTCCCAAGGATGTTTTGGATCTGATTGGCACTCTCATTCGCACGCACTGGCCTTACGGAATCCAGAGGGAAAGTCAGTTACTCAAAATTGCTATCTACTCTGCTGGGTGGTGCTAGGCGAAAGCAAAAACACATTCATTTTCCAATACGGTTCTCAGCTATCTGTTGTTGGCTTTGTTAAAGTCATTCCTTTGCAATGCAGACCGGTGGGCGAGGCTTTATTTGGCTGTTGCAGATCCGATCGCGGTTGGTTACGAGTGGAAAGTGAGCGGTCAGCCGTGGCACGCCTACGGCGGCAACGACTACGCCATGTCGCGACACATGATGACCATGGTTCTGTCGGAGATGTCGCGTCGGGGCTGGAGAGTGATCTGTTCTGCCGACGTTTCTTCCAAGTACCACCACTCGGACAACGGACCAGACTATCCCCTCGACGTGCACACCTGGTTCCTAGCACAGACCGGAGTTGCAGCTGTTGGGGTAGCTGCATTCCTTCGGTCTTCTTTTATTATTCTAGTCTTTCTCTTCAGGCTGCGTCGGGCGTGCAGGCTGGATTGGGATTTGAGAATTTCTCCGGCGCCAGTGCTCCCTCGGCGGCGGTTGCCGATGCTCCGCCCAGATACACTGACGTCGTCCAGTGATCGTTGCATTGCTTCAGCATTTTGTACGGGAAAACTTTGAAGAGGCCTGGTTGTGCCATCGACAAAAAATTGAAAAATTGACCCTCAAAAGCGCACTTTTGAGGACTAATTTTATAACTTAGTGCATTATCTGGTTATTCTCATTTTGGGCGATTTTTTCTTCCTACCGCCTCAACCGGCCTCTCGGCACGTAATATTTTTGCTCTATTGTCTCTGACCAAGTGCTCATTTTCCCAGTATTTTATAAGGCTTAAACGTTCACAATAATGTTTTGATATGTCTGAAATGGTATTTGTTGTTGTCATCATAATGATAACCTTATGTTCAGGTGATAGCTATGCTGTATGTAGAGAGCTTTTCTTGCGAATACGAGGGTTTTGTCTAAAGCGTCCATTTGCCATGTGATTTGTTGCCTGTTTATTGAGTCTTTTTCTGTGTTTGTGGCCGTTCCGTTGCACGTGTAACTTGGCTGCGCCGTTGTAAAAAGCTTTTGATTTGCACGCCGTTGTCAGCATGGTAACCGAAGCCCGGACTGCGTTTATATGTGATATGTACATGATCGATAATGGCGTTTGGTCGGCTTGCTAAGTGACCTTAGTACATAATTAAAAGTGTTAAAGTATTGCTCGTTGGCGGTTGCGTGTTTTTTGCTCATGACAGATGTATAAGCTGAGCTCTAATCTGTCTCCTGTACAAGGTGGCTTTGTATGAAAGTCGATTTTGACTGGATGCAACGCAAAACCGCTGTTGCGTTTGTTTGGTTTAATGGACTAAATTGTTATTGATTCTGCGCTGACAGGGAGCGAGCCTTCTACGGTGCTGGTATTCCCACTCAATTTACCTCTGCTTTCTATTCTCATACGCACTCCTACCGTAGGCCCTATTTAGTTGGATCACTGAGCTGACGTAAAACCAATCATTCTCTGTGCTGACGTCAATAAGGCTCACGCCTATTGTACTGAACGTACGTACTGAAGAAGTTATTCATTCTACAGTACTTATACTTTCAGAATTTTCATTTTAGCTTTCTGTACAGGCGGCAACGGCCATTTGACTCCAAAAGGCTGTTTTAGCACATATATATATGTAACAGCATACAGGTAACAGGTCATCCGCCGAAGAGGGGTTGGGGGTCTGGCGCCGGCCGGGGGTCTGATCCCAAATTCAAGGGAGGGGTTGGGCACTAAAAACTAAAGTTTTCGGCTAAAAATCGTCAAAAATCGCTAATTTGGGCTGAAATACAGCTAAAAAGTGCTGTTTAACAGATGTTTGCAATTTTTGTGTCTCAGATTGCAACAAATGGCAAAAATTTGCTCAAAAATTAATTGCCAGACAAATCGGAGGAGGGGGGGTACGAAAAATCGTCTCGGGGGTCCCAACCGGGGGGTCTGGCGTAAGTCGGGTGGGGGGCAGACCACCTGTTACATGTATGTGTAACAGGTCATCCGCCGAAAGGGAAGGTGGTTGGGTGGGTCTCATACATGTCGCTGGGTTTTTCCGTGGGGGGGACCTTTTTGAAATCCCAAATAGGGTTTTGGGACCAAGTCCAAAGTGGGTTTTGCGACCTTTTTTTGGGGTCCAAAGGTGGGTTTTGTCGACCTTTTTTTGGGGTAAAAAGTGGGTTTTGTCGACCTTTTTTAGGGATTCTGGGGCGAAAAATGGCTTCAAAACCCTATTTGGACCGAAAAAAGCCTTTAAAACCCTGTTTTTGCATTAAAAATGCCTTAAAAACCCTGTTCCGGTTGAAAAAAATGCCTTAAAAACCGAATATTGAAGCAACGAATGTAATAAAAAGCTGTTTTGCGCTCAAAATACGTATTGAATATGAGTTTCAGCGATAAAATACTGATTGAAATGCGATATATTGACTAAAAATAGTTCACAGAACCCTAATTTCAATTCTGAGGCACGCGCAAAACCCTGTTTTGACTTATAAGATTACTAAAAAACCCTATTTAGTGATTTGAATGCAGTTCTTAAACCCTGTGTTAGGGTTTCTAATCAACCTAAAAACCCTTTCTAGGCTTTCTAGCCAGTGCTAAAACCCTGTTTAGAGTTTCAAAGTAACCTAAAAACCCTAATCAGGCTTTGAAAGTAACCTGAAAACCCTAATCAGGTTTGAAAGTAACCTAAAAACCCTAATTAGGGTTTCAAAGTAACCTGAAAACCCTGTTTAGGGTTTCAAAGTAGCCTAAAAACCCCGATCAGGGTTTAAAAGTAACCTGAAAACCCTGTTTAGGGTTTCAAAGTAGCCTAAAAACCCTAATCAGGGTTTGAAAGTAACCTGAAAACCCTGTTTAGGGTTTCAAAGTAGCCTAAAAACCCTAATCAGGGTTTGAAAGTAACCTGAAAACCCTAATCAGGGTTTGAAAGTAACCTGAAAACCCTGTTTAGGGTTTCAAAGTAGCTTAAAAACCCTAATCATGGTTTAAAAGTAACCTGAAAACCCTGTTTAGGGTTTCTAAGCAGTCTAAAAACCCTAATCAGGGTTTGGAAGTAACCTGAAAACCCTAATCAGGGTCTCTAAGCAGTCTAAAAACCCTATTTAGGATTTCCGACCCTTACAAAACCCTGTTTTGGGTTGTATGGCAGCCGAAAACCCAATTTTGTGCTGCAGAATGTATTGTCTGGGCTAAAATTTTCTTTACTTTGGAATCCAAAAGTGGGTTTTCAGGTCCCCCCCCAAAAAATCCGCTGGGGGGGGACTTTTGCCGAAAAATCGGGCTTGGGGGGGCCGGCCCCCCCCTTTACCCCCCCCCAACGACATGTATGGTGGGTCTGGCGCCGGCTGGGGGTCTGCGCCCAAATTCTAGGGGAGAGGTGGGGTTCTGAGAAACTAAAAAATCCCTAATTTGGGCTCAAATACAGCTAAAAAGTGCTGTTTTATAGGCGATTTTAGAAATTTTAGTGTCTGAAATTCTGAAAACATTGCGAAAATTTACTCCAAAATTGCTTGCCAGAAAAATCAGAGGGGGGTCGGAAAAATCGTCTCGGGGTCGATCGAGGGGCTGGCCTTAGTCGGGTCGGGCAGAACCCCGGGCCCCCTACTACACGTATGGTTTTTAGTGACGATAAACGTATTGTAGACGATAAACTAATACATATACAGTACTTCTGTAAATTCATACACAGTCTGGCAGTGAACGCCGTTTATAGTACTGGTACCTAGCTAGTGGCACCATACCCCACGTTTGGGGACTGTGGATATACATGTATGGATGGTACCGGTACATGGCATCCCTACATTGGCATTGGTACCTTTTGCTGAGAAAGTAGTTAATGCGGACAGCGTTCCGCAGATGGGGCTACCGCTACAACAAAATGAGAGTGAAGTGAAATGGACGTACACGTATCAGCACACTACCCCAGTCCGCAACTACTGGATGTTTGTCAGGCCTTTTAGATTTGGTTACCTGAATTGAAGCGTTCAGACGAAGAAATGCCTCAGTCCATACATAAATAGATGAGACGAGAAAACCGCGTTCAAAGTTTCGGCCAGCCTGAAATACACTGTGCAAAGGCTATGCCCTACCGGTAAAGTGTATTATGCCAAAAGAGGCATATATCAGTGCTACTATGCACCTGGGGGCTAGGAGGACCTACTAAACGGAGGTTGTCGCTAATTTCTGACACAACTGCGGGTAAGAGTCGTGAGCCCAAAAAAGCGATACTTATGACAATATTCTGAGCGATTGACAAACAAACAACCTGAGTAGGGCCCTATAATTTCGGAAATGCCTTTTTGCAGATTTCGGAAATTTGGAAATTCAACTTTCGGAAATTTGGGAAAGCAAAAAACGGCAAAATCGGAAATTTTCGGAAATCCATTTTTTTCTAAAAAAAACCATTTAAAGGTATTGTAGCATGGTATAACCAGTTCTACTATTGCATTAAAACTATGTGCATTAAAGAAATCGTTTATAGAGCTCAAACCATAAAGCATAAAATATGACGTTAAAATATGTGGCCATATAAATTTGCTGTACCTGTAACTATAGTAATCATAAACATCATTTAAATTCCTGGCTTGTGTTGCAAACTTATATATATATAATTGACGTTTTATTTGTTTTGCGTTTTCATTTTCCTGTTTGCTATGCATATGTGCTGAAAATAAACCACAAATAAGAAATACAGTGTGATCAAGAAACAAAACAGAAAGCAAAGGGTGACTAACTAAACTAAAGCAGTAACTAAACACAGGGTGCGAATGCTAAAAATTAACTGGATCGAGCCAAGTAGATAAAATAAAAAATATATAAACTTTACAGTACCCGTCAACTGCGCAACTTAACTTGGTTCAGGCTAAGAAAATCGGTGTTGTTTCATGCGCGCTTATTTAAACTACGATTTCAGACGCTTGCGGGCACGTGTAACTTACGATTTTACACGAAACATTCCATATTCGGAAAATTCGGAAAAAAATGGAAAATTCGGAAATGACACTCAAATTCGGAAATTTCCCGGGAAATTTCGGAAATTTCCGAAATTATAGGGCCCTAAACCTGAGGAATTCACCAATGTCTGTGCCTCCACTCTCTTTTAGTGCAGCTGTTATGAAGGGTGATATTTAAGGTAAGATCATACAGTAACTTAACGCCGTTTATGGTCCCGACACCATATATGATGCCGGTAACATAATATGGTTACCGGTACCTAGGGTAGTGGTACCATATGGTGCCGGTGCCATATATGGTACAAAATCTGAACAGAGTGGTACCTTATATGGTACCGGTATCGGTACCAATGCGAAGGTAGGGGTACCATGGTGTCGGTGGTACCATATATATGTCACGTCGGTACCATATATATGTCGGTACCATACTGTATGTCTGTCGGTACCATAAACGGCGTTAAGTGCTTGACTGTCGTACTGGATATGATGTGTGACGTTTAGAACAGTAGAAGTTAGTTTTTTAGTTTGCCGCCGAAAACTTGTTAGATGAACAATTCAAATTGAATCGCAGTGTACACCTGCACCTAAATCAGGTACTACTATATCGCGTTTTATAGTAGATGGTTAAGCCCTTTTTTAGTGTCTAGCCTTCCTTCAGTTCATTCTCTGTGGACAATGCAGTACTCTGTTGTCAGAAAAACTGCCTTATCGTACGCATGTCTCTTCTGCGTAGCTTCTTTGTCTCTGCGCTTGATACGACCAAGTTAGATGTAGGGCCCGACCGGATACAAATTTCTACCGGATCCGGATCCGGATATGCCCATATCCGGCCGGATCCGGATCCGGATATGCCGGATATCATTAATCAACTTAAAATTCTGCACTTCGTAATAAAACGGATTCCTGCTACTGTTAAGAGCTCTTGGAGGCTTTACTGGTGACACAGAAACTCGGTTTACTTCAACACTAAAGTATCATTAGCCCTAGCAGTAGGAATCTTTACCCTGCTTTATTATGAAATGCAACGGAATCGCTCTTGTTCTTTGCCAAAATCTGTTTCGACTTAGAAGGCAAATATCTCAAGAACTAAACTGTGAATCTCAATAAAAATTGCACCAATCTTTGAAGAATTTATCAGTCTTTCATTCAAAAAAGGATTAATTCAAATCAGTTCAGATTCATGGTTCATCTAACTTAGATGAAGCCCCTGTTCCGTCCGTTGTATTCGCTAACCACGTCTTTCTCATAATCAATCGGCTGCGCTTCTGTTCAAAAAGTACCTTCACTAAATGAACAATGCCCAGCCCAAGTATTGGTTAATAACAGCCGGTTCACTTTTGTAATGCTAAAAATTGTGTATAAATAGAAGTTCCGTTTTCTTTCTACAATCAGACAGAAAAGGTGAATTTTAGAATACAATGTTTGACAATTGAAACAAAACTTTAAAAATATGAAAAATCTCGCCTCAAACCTTTGACAGCTTCAATTTCAGATTGAACTAGCAGAAAAAGGCAATCTATTGTGCCAAGAAACATTTGCAGTTATAAACTACGGTCCTTGGGCACGATCAAAATCACCGAACCATTGCCATCCAGTTATAGCACGCACAGATAATGGCCATAGCTACGGTTGAGTGTGTCTGATTATAGCACAGGTCTAGTTATAGCACAACCGAGCGGCCGGCTAATTTATCGAAGTGCAGTTATTGCACAGCTGACCTGGTCCCCCATGTCATTCTTTTGACAATTGGGGAGCTGCTTTTTAGATAGTGTCCGTCAGTAATCAACAAGCTGTAGAAAATACAGGCTGTTCATTTTTTCTCTCTTCCTATCAACAACAACAATCAACTTGATAAATCAAAGTTGGTAAATAGGCTAGTACTACTTTGTGTTAGGTAGCATATTAGGTATGGCCCATACATGTAACAGGGGGTCTGGGGGGATCTGCTCCCACCCGACTTAGGACCCCCCCCCTCCGATTTTTCTGGCAAGTAAATTTTTGAGCAAATTTTTGCAATTTTTTACAATTTCAGACACAAAAATTGCCAAAATCGCCTGCAAAACAGCACTTTTTAGCTGTATTTCAGCCCAAATTAGCGATTTTTGGCGATTTTGAGCCCAAAAATTGCGGTTTTTTCGATTTTAGAGCGTTTTTTAGTGCCCTACCCCCTCTCAAAATTTAGGCTCAGCCCCCCCCCCCGGCCGGCGCCAGACCCCCCAACCCCCCGCCCCCATCGGCGGATGACCTGTTACATGTATGGTATGGCCAATGGTCTTGGCCATGGGTAGTTTACGCTATCCCGTGTGTCACGGCGGCCCCGGCACCCGTGGAAGCGGTGTGTTTGTGGGTTCGAAACCTGTCGAGGCGATGGGAAGTAGTCGACACAAAGCCCAACCCAGGCCGTCGAAAGTCAGCAATGGCAAGTAGATAAATGGGGACCAAACCTTAGCTGTCTTGCATACACCGACAGCAAAAGGGGAGGGTTGTTGTTAAGGAGGCTGAGGCTGCCGGACTTTGCGTCTCTTCCTGCTCTATAGCAGTTGGCTACTCCTAGTCCGAAAGGAGAAAAAGTTACAACAACAATGGTTTTGAAAAATTCACGCTACAGAAAAAAAATTATGCTAAAACCGCCGATAACAAGACCGGATATGATAATTTACTCAAAAAACCACACTTGATTCCATGAAAAATTAGAAAAATTCGATTTAGAAACATCTGTCGAATGATACAAGAATTGGCTCTCTGCTGTTTCTTGTTAACCCCACAAACGATGTTGTTGTCGGGTCAGGAACAGGCAAGCCATTCTTCGTTGTCTGCATAACAGCGGCGTATGTCTTCGTGCTAGAGAAACGCTCGTTTATGGATCGTAAGTCAGTCTAACTTGCTCGAGTTTGCTTTGCAGAGTGTCAATTCTCTAAGAGACTGCAGCCATGTTCTCCGTTTCTCGTTGGTCCGTTCCACCGTATTTTTCAAATGTATGACAGTCAAAACAGATCGGTGCGATGAACATCAGTGCCCAAAGATTTCTTCAGCCAATCTACAGCATATCTTCTGGCAGTAGGTTTCACTTGTAGGTGGTTGCCAAAACAGCATTGGCAAAGCAAGTCTTTGTGGCAGTAAGTACACTTCAGTAGGCCGAAGGCCGACTGACATTCAGGACAGACTGTCTTTTCTTTGACTGCACTAGTTAATCTTGTTGATTTTAACATGTTGATGAAGAGAAGAAAACACAGCGAGTCTAGTAAGAAAGTAATAAACAGACGGTCAGAGCGGCCAGGCAGAAGCGGCCGCTAGCGAGCCGGCCAGCACACACACTCTTCATATACATCAGCAGCAATAACAGAACACAAAAAACAATTTGCGCTTGAACAAAAACTTAGACCATTTTTGGCCGCATTTTGTATTTTCTATTCCGCGCCGCGCGAACGTGCATTGGCCATCCCCTATCTATATCTCCTCAGATACACTAATGCTTTGCAGCTGAAGAAAGATAACTCATTAATATGTATCAGTGTGCCAAGTTACAGTTCTCTAGTTCAAAGTTTCAATTTTGGGTCTGTATAGGGCAAAGTGCCAAAACGCGATCTGACCAGAGGACAACTCTTAAAATGCAGTTTGTCAAGGAGAATGTCAGATTGCTGGCTACGGTAGAGAGCTCCCTCTGTCGTCAAACTAACCCTCACTTCTTGTTCTCTTACCTGCGTTGCGTCTTGCGTGTGCTATAACTGCTCAAGTCACTGAGGCCATTTACGCATCTGTCAATCTGTGCTCTTGCTCTACTACGAACATAGCATACATGTACTAGGGGGGGTTTGGGGGGTTACCCCCCTGCTGGAAAGGCCAAACCCCCCCCTCACCCCCCCACCCCCCCCCCCGAGACAGGTTAAGGGACCCCTCCCCCCGACCAAAAAATATAAGTACTAGTAGTGGCTCCAGTATTAGCAAACTGGGTCAGAAATCACTAATTTTTAGCCTAAAATTCACTTGAAAAGCCTTTGGAAACCGAATTTCGCGTTTCCACTGCTGATATTTAAGAAAAATCGGTGTTTTTGGAAGCTCTTTTTGTCATTTTTTGCTTGTTTTTAGCTTTAAAACGCTATTTGGCAGCTTAAAATAGCGATTTTTAGCGTCCTTACTGAAAAAAACGTGCTAAAAACGCATTTCTAGGCGTTTTGGAGCTTTTAGAAATTTGGGACCCCCCACCTGGGCGAAACCCCCCCCTCGACCCCCCACCTGAGGAAACCCCCCCCCCTACCCCCCTCCCCCCAGGTCGGCCCGGAGCTGTTACATGTATGGAACATAGGATGCTATAATAATAGCTGCACAACTGTGCTATAACTGGATTGTGCTATAACTGAACTGATCCGTAGGACAGGAGTTTTCCGTAATTTTATCAGTGCTTTTTAACCATATTTTTAGGCAATTCGGTTTCTTCGAGCCGTCGAGCCGTTCGCACCGGCAGGTAACGCTGTGGGCGCTGAATTTTGTGCGATTGGCAGAACGTTTTTAGGCTGTGATTTTCTTCAATATGCTTTGTGCTTTCACTCGCATCTCTTCTGGCCAACTCCGAATCGCCATGCCGAAATACTATCAGGAGAATCGGCCGATTCACTTGTGGAAATCAATTA
>JASANB010004031.1:0-66583 GCA_030248155.1 Sabatieria punctata
GTATCAGTGTTTTATTATTTTCCTGACTGTACAAGCATTGATCTGTGTATGCCAGATTTTTTCAAATGTTTATTGTTAATTATTGATTAGTAGAAACATAAAACAGTATTTCTATAGTACAAAGACACAATAAGTACGAGGGGATCGATCGACTGTAGGCAGTCTAAGCACTTCATTCTGGGACCCAGATCGGTGGTAACCAGAGAATTACTTAGTTTTAGTAGAAGGGAACTAAAACTGGTGGTCGGTTGATTAACTGGACACAGTAGTAACCTTAATAGACATCTCAACATTATGGGCTTGGTGGATGATCCGACATGCTGATTTTGCTTAGAACAGGAGGAAACGCCTGAAAATTTGGTCATGGAATGTGACGCATTGGCTGGACGTAGGCAAGTTATTCTGGGCAGTAGGTATCTTCCCACCCAGGACTTGAGCGATGTAACCGTTAGGGACCTCCTACCTAAGGTTGATTAAAGCCTTGGGTAAACCTAACCGCTAGATGTCCCCAAGGCTGGTTGAGCCTTGCGTAGGTGATAGCATCCGAAATGAAGAAAGATGATATGGGGATATGAAATGGACAAGTTGGTCTGATCATAGGGCCGTACAGGCCCCCAAATATATCGGATCGGATCGGATCGACCATTTTTCGAATTCGTATGGAATAGAAATTAGGTGGGCTTTATTTACCACGTATTCTTTCTTCATATGAACCTCTAGCAATTTTAAATTTTGCAGGTAAACGTGCTAAAGTAGCTTCATACAGTCAGCCACTTAACGCCGTTTATGGTACTGGCCTGGCACCATATAAGGGTACCGGTACTTAGAGTATTGGCAAAATCAAAATCTGGCATACACACTTCCGTAGTCGTGTCTTTAGGATGGCATTCTAAGCATTGTTCCTAGAAGTGGTACCATCACAAAAGTGGCTGAACGTGCCCCTAAAGTAGAGATGTGCACGGGCACCTTTTTTCCGGCCCGGCCCGGCCCGGCGGGCCGATCAGGTGAGACATGCCCGGCCCGCCATGCCCGACGGGCATCAAAATCGGGCCCGGCCCGGGGGCCTGAAAATGGTGCCGGCCCGCCCAAAATCCGGCCCGGCCCTGTCCGGCCCGTTGATTTTGCTTTCTCTTACTAAATTTTTGAAAATTTTGCATGAATTTTCAGATTAAAAGCTAAATTTCATGTTAAGCTTTGGAAATTGGCATTTAAAACAGCGAATTTCAAATTTAGGCTTGCTTTTAATTAGAGTGCGAACTGGTATTGGGTTGTTTTCCAGGAATTGGATATTGGGGTTTTTTGTCATTGATAATGATATACAATGTACTAATACCATACAATGTACATTACATATCCAGGGCAGTGGGGGTGGTTGACACCCTTTTTAAAGCCAGACGCAGAAGCTCAACCCTATAAATCAAAGTGTGATCTTGAATCTAAGCCTGAGCTCCAAATTGAGGCTTAAAATTAAGTTGGTTGGCAGGTGGGGTAAAGGCTTCTGTGAACGGCACCAAGGCTGAAATTACTGTTAAAATAATTCTGCATACAGTAGAACGGCGCGTATTTTGAATTCATTTGGGGCAAGTTAATAAATGTGTTCTTTTTTGTATTCTGCTGCTCTTTATATATTCCCGACGGGCATCAAAATCGGGCCCGGCCCGGCCCGTCCAAAATCGTTGACGGGCATGCCCGGCCCGTGCACATCTCTACCCTAAAGACATGACTACGGAAGAGTGTATGCCAGATTATGATTTTGAGAAATGCAAATTAGGAAAGACAGCACTACTACCTGCCTTAGCTTAGAATGCGCTGAAGTCGGACTGGACCGTTCAACTTCTAGTCTGGCCCGACCGACATACCACAGGTCAGCGCTCGGAGACCCGTATTTCTAAAAATTGTTGTAAGAGTTCTGTTCGTAATAAACTAGAAATGTGCATGAATGGGCACCTTTTCCCGGTCTTCGACGGTCCACCCGAAATTTTCAACGGCCATCACCGGTCCGTTCACATCTCTATGCTACTGAATTCAATCCGTAAACAACCGAAAGCTTTCACAGAACACAACTAACTTGAGTAGTTTACAGTGCTTATTTAGAATCAGAAATGGTCCTGAGACAATTCTGTGAACAACGACAATTTTAGAAAAAAACAGCACCTTTAAAATTTCAAAGTCCGCGCTGGCTACGGTGTCTTATAGATGCTCATGCAACAAAAGAATTTAGATTTCGCGCTATTTTGTATCTTAGATGTTCACGCAACACATCAGAAGTTAGCGCCGAGCGCCGATTCGATATTACCGGTCTTTCGGTGGAATTGGCTGTTTGTTTGTTCTAGCGGTGATTTGGAAAGGGTGAAGTGCCTGACTCCTACCTACCAATAGTGCATGTTGCATCTGCGCCAAATGCCATCGATTCGTTTGGTCCATTCGTCCAGCAAACCTAAGGTCGACTTCAGGTGAGGACTTAATGGGATCAGGTAGGTATAGCTGGGGGTAATCAGGAACCGTTCCCAAACAAAGATTAATGTTCACAATTAATTTAAATTATCAATCAGGGTTAGGTGTAGCTGGGAGGAAAATCGGGGAAGGTCAGAAATGGACATATTAATTAATTAATTAATTAATTAACTTTTTTATGACTATACGACTCCGGAACGTGCCCTATAATGATGCGTGCCGCTAGGGGTATTTTTATATTTGGAAAACAGGCCCTATGGAGGGCATTGCCCTATGGAGCGTGCCCTATACTGATGCCTCAATCTAGGGGTGTTTTTATATTTGGAAAACAGGCCCTCCGAAGCCCACCCCTACTGGGAGGAAAATCAGGGAAGGTCAGAAATGGACATATTAATTAATTAATTAATTAACTTTCTTATGACTATACGACTCCGGAACGTGCCCTATAATGATGCGTGCCGCTAGGGGTATTTTTATATTTTGAAAACAGGCCCTATGGAGCGTGCCCTATACTGATGCCTCAATCTAGGGGTGTTTTTATATTTGGAAAACAGGCCCTCCGAAGCCCACCCCTACACTGATGCGTCTCTAGGGGTACTTTTTTTATATTTGGTAAAACAGACCCCCGGGGCATGCTGTATGCTGATGTAATGATCATTAGACTCGTCAGGCGAAGGGCTTTCAAATGATGTTATGTAACATGACCATTTTGGACAATTTTTATATTTTGGAATTTTGCCAAAAAATAATCGATAATCGATAATCGATGTTTATCGATAAAACTTGTAAATTTATAATTAATTATGATCATTCAAATATTAAAAACATTCAAATTTTTGTTTTGGATCGGTTCCTGATTTCCCCCAGTTACATCTGACCCATAAATCAACAAGTTTTATCGATAAATATAGATTATCGATTATTTTTTGGTAAAATTTCAAAATCGCCCAATATGGTCATGTTATATATCATTTGAAAGCACTTCTCCTGCCCAGTCTAATGACCTGAATCACAATTTTCTGCGCAAGCACATCTGTAAGTTGAAGGGAGTGGCAGGCTGGTGCATACCAGGGCTAGGTTTGCAGGACGATTATAATTTTGTTACAGGATTACTGCACCTGTTGCATTGCTGCTGTAATACGTTCAGCAGACACTTAAAACCGTTTATGGTACTGTTGCCATATGTCATCACTAGCCTAGGTACTGGCACCATATATGGTACCAGTACCATGAACGGCTTCAAGTGCCTGACTACAGTCATGTCTCGTTAATCCGGACCTCGTTAATCCGGATATTCGCCTTCCGGACAAGATTAGGCCAGGTCCCAATTTTCCCCCATGTTATATGACTCTTTAATCCGGATCCGGATTCGTTAATCCGGACAGAAGATTTGGGGTCCCAACTTCGAAAATTGTATGGTAAAGTGATTCGTTAATCCGGATTTGGTTAATTTAGACAAAATCCATGCGCAATTTTTCAATTCAGGTGTGAATTTTCAATTGAATTATGCTTTTCGTTGAGTCAGAATGTGATTATTTTTGCCTCTTTTGGAGCTATAATCAGCTGAAATAAGTTTTTGCGTTATAATTAGGAGGTACAGCTGCAGAATCTGATATGCAACTGACAAAAAGTTGCCATTTAGGCCTTTGACCCGAAAAACAGTGTTTTAGCTTTGATTCGTTAATCCGGAAATTCGCTAATTCGGACAAAATTGGCCGGTCCCAACTTGTCCGGATTAACGAGACATGACTGTACTGTAATAGATTGCGAGTGGCTTTTGTTTTAGCACAAACGGTGTGTCAAAGCTGGTACTGAAGGAACCGGTAAAGCCTGGTTCTTCTGGCAAAATAATAGTGCTAAAGACTAAGTTGCCTTCGAAACCTGCTGCCCATCGTCCGTCTGTCAAACCAACAACTGAACTTCCGATTAATTATGTCAAACCAGTGATGACCTACAAAAAGAACCGGCCAGCAAAGCGGAAATGCGATACGGTACTACCAATTTGTTTTCTATCCTGTTGTTGTATCCCGGAGGGGGTCTGGAGACCTACAGGGGGGGTCCCGAAAAAAGTTCAAAAAACGACTACTTTGTCTTAAATAAACGAAATCGTGGAGGGAGGATGGCCCACCGAGGGGGTATGGGCCGGCGAGGGGTGTAACCCCCCTTACCCCTGGCCCATGTATGGATTGTATAATGTTAGGTAAAACCGAATAGACTTGAAATTAAGAATTTGCGATCAGCCCCTAAACCTGTATTAGTATATCGGATTCTGCATTTCAGACCTTTAAAAGCCATCGATCTCAGAGTCGCTTATTAATCAGCACTTGCCCCTTCTGCAAAGTGGCGCTTGAACCTGAAAAGGACGCAGAGTCAGTGGTCTATCATCTGAGCAGAGTGCATCGGCTGCCCTACCGCACAGGCGACCTGTTCTGTTGTCCGCTGTGTAAGTGGAAATTCAGCTCCAAGGAATCGCGCGACACCCACATAAAGTCTCATTTCCCGGTTTCTCAGGCGTTTGTACGCGCGCTACTACTGCAGTCTCAATGTCCACTCTGCGATGCGCCAATGCCGTTGGAGACCAATCTGGTGGTGGAGCACGTCAACAGGCATTTCAGAGACGCTGAGATCGCGTTCGATGTCCGCTTCCCTGTACTGTCGGAGACGTTGCCCCTCTGGCTGGTTTGCATTTTGTGCCAGAAAAAAGTGCGGCCTGGCGGAATCGTCTCGCATTTTCGCACGCACAAAAGGCGTTTCCTGATCAATCCGTTGCTCGCTGGCTTGCAAGAACATGTATGTTTTATTGTTCGTCCTGATTCATATGTGCTTATACTGTACTAGGGGTTACCTTAGCAAAAATCGGTTTATCTGGCAATTTTTAGCTATTTAATTTAGGCGTTCAGACGAAGAATGTCATGTCTCAGTCCGTAAATATATCATGAAAGGAGAAAAAGCGTTTGAAGATTTCGGATTTGGTTTAGCCTTAAACAAACTGTGCAAAATGCTGCACCTGAGTTTGGACAATGTTTCCTGATTTGCATAAGTTTAAATATTTCTGATAGTGAATTTAGGCTGTTAAAAATGAATCTAGTGTCCTGGGAGGCTGAACCCTGAACATGTCATTAATGATCTACAAATTGTTGTAGGACTATACTGGACGCATAGAAAGTTATCGAAAATCTGAAAGTCGGTCAACAACAAGTAAGTAATGTTTAGTTCCATTTAACCTCTAACCCGGTTAACATAATTATGACAGTTCTTGATATTCCTTTCTTGCTACAGATATTGGCGCCTCTATAATGGGCTGCGAAAAGACCGTTCTTCTTCGAGTTGATAAAGACGATCAAAACCACTGCCAAGTGCCTGTAGTGGCTCATGAAGAGATTGTATCAAACGACGGAGGAAGCAATCCTGTTGCCGAGGCTTCCTGCCCCTTCTGTTTGTTGCCATTTCACCCTTGGACCTGGCCCGAACGAGCCATCCACCACCTGAATGTAGCGCACGGCTGCGGCGCCGATTTCAAAGGTCAACTGAAGGACGTGCTGGAGTGCTCGCTCTGTCCATTACTATTCGGCTCTAAAAGAGCTCTCCACGCTCATTTCGGCTGTCATTTCCGGCACTGTAAGCTGGTCTACTATTGCCCACTGTGTAGTGAGTCATTCTCTGGCAACAAGACTCTCAGAGACAAACACCTGGACGCCCATTTCAGCCAGATAGCTCCGCAGCAACGCTTTAGTGTGTCCTTGTTAAGAATTCCCAATGTGCGATCGATCGAGTGCCCGGTTCCTTCGTGTCGTCGCAGACTACGGCGAGATGGCTGGAAGCCGCTCTCTTCTGTCTTTCTAGAGCATTTGCTCCAGCACAAAGGACACGACAACATCCGCAATGGAGTCTATTCGGTTTTGTTCGAGTGCCCGTTCTGCGATGCCTTCTGTCTGGGCAACCGGCATGTAGACGAGCATCTCAGATGTCTGTGCGTTCGATTCAGCTTAGATCGGTTGCGAGCCCAGCTGACCGAGGGCAGAATTCAGTGTCCGTTTTGTCACAGAGTTCTGGAGCTCGATTCGCTAACCGATTTTGGGACGGCCAAGGGTGCCTTGATTAGACATTTTGGCCGTCGACACAGTAGTAGGAAAGGGTTGGGTGTTGCGCAGGAAGGAAAAGAGGAAGATGATTGGCAGGTTGTGGATGAGTGGACAGGGCACCAATTGACAGAACGGACTGTGGCCGAATTAGGCATCTGTGATGACTGCGATGGACAGTTCAGTTTGGAAAGTCTGTCTCTTCATGTGCAGGTGCACGCCGAAGACAGAAAGAACCCGTTTCCGCCGCTGCTTTTCGCCTGTCCTAAGTGTTCGCGGCACTTTCACTCGAAGGAGTTCAGGAACTCCCACTACAAAGTTCACTTGGACGCTGGTTTGAGAGCTGATTTGACTGTCTTGTAGCTTTTGTTGTAAGTTAGTAAAGTGCTACCAGAATGCATAAAAGATTTGGCTGAAATTCACAGCAGAGGTGCAAAATTTACTTTTTCCAAGAATACATAAAAGGTTAGCAAGAATGTGCCACTCATCGGCCGGTCGAGTATTGATGTGCTGCGCCATAATTACCGGAGGGGTCGCGAATTTCCCGACTGCACTTTACTGCTGCGCAACCGGCAAGCGCTTCTGAGCTTGCGCTTGGAATTCACAATTTATAGTGATTTTTTATTCATTCATTCCGGTATTTCGTCTAAAATCTGCAATTATGGCGATAACTAAAAGAAGTGCCCAATTGCAAGGCAAGATATCTGTAAGGCTATTTGCATTTGTGAAATTCGTTTTAAACGCAGCACGCGAGTTTGGCCATGTATGTACACATGCCACATGCTTGCATATGTCAGCTTCTCTACCTTTATCGTGTTGCCGTAGACTTAAGGAATCAAGGGGGCCGCTTAATTACCTAAGACAGATTGAATAGCCGGCTCAAAAACAGATTGCGCTGCATGCGCAATTACCGGAGGGGTATTGGGGTGTTTTCGTGGCGGACAACAATAAATAATAAGAATTGTGCCGTTTCTTCTAACGATACATACAGTGAATTGCGATTGAACTATACGCATTATTGAGTACTAAAACAAAACTGTTCATTTCTGCTAATTTTATGCTCAGAATGGCTTTTAAAAGCTTTTCAAAGGCTATTTTTTCAAAAATTTATCGCCCTGGTGGCCCAACAAGACCTCTTCAAAATTTTAATCCCAGTGCAAAAGATCCTGCTGCAAAAGGAATCTACCTGTTCACCGAAATGCAATTTTTAATTTTTGGCCCACAGCTATGCAAGCATACAGTACATGTACAGGGGGTCTGCTCCCCACCTGAATTAGACCAGACCTCCCCCCAATGGGGACCCCTCGAAGCGATTTTCCGACCCCCCCCCCCCGATTTTCTGGCAAGTAATTTTCTGAGCAAATTTTAGACACAAAAATTGCCAAAATCGTTTGTAAAACAGCGCTTTTTAGCTGTATTTCAGCCCAAATTAGCGATTTTTAACGATTTTTGAACGTTTTTAGTGCCCAACCCCCTGCCAAACTTTGGGCTCAAGCTCCCCGGCCGGCGCCAGACTCCCAACCCCCCATACCCCTTCGGACGATGACCTGTTACAGGTATGTATGCAAGTATTGAGGGTCTCAGGTATTGGTATTGGTTTTGGGGGTTTTCAGGTATTGTTCGCACTCTCACGCACGCACTTTTTTGACTCCTACCGATTACTTTCTTGATTCCTACCGATTACTTTTCTTGACTCCTACCGATTACTGTGCTATGCATGGTGTAGGTGTTTTATCAGGAGTAAAACTTGACTTGATTTGACTTGACTTCTACTTGTAAGTTCAGCTAGTGGTACAGTAACCTTAATAGACATCTCAACATTATGGGCTTGGTGGATGATCCGACATGCTGATTTTGCTTAGAACAGGAGGAAACGCCTGAAAATTTGGTCATGGAATGTGACGCATTGGCTGGACGTAGGCAAGTTATTCTGGGCAGTAGGTATCTTACCACCCAGGACTTGAGCGATGTAACCGTTAGGGACCTCCTACCTAAGGTTGATTAAAGCCTCGGGTAAACCTAACCGCTAGATGTCCCCAAGGCTGGTTGAGCCTTGCGTAGGTGATAGCATCCGAAATGAAGAAAGATGATATGATGATATGAAATGGGCAAGTTGGTCTGATCATAGGGCCGTACAGGCCCCCAAATATATCGGATCGAGGGGATCGTATTATGTCCATTTTTCGAATTCGTATGGAATAGAAATTAGGTGGGCTTTATTTACCACGTATTCTTTCTTCATATGAACCTTTAGCAATTTTAAATTTTGCAGGTAAACGTGCTAAAGTAGCTTCATACAGTCAGCCACTTAACGCCGTTAATGGTACTGGCCTGGCACCATATAAGGGTACCGGTACTTAGAGTATTGGCAAAATCAAAATCTGGCATACACACTTCCGTACTCGTGTCTTTAGGATGGCATTCTAAGCATTGTTCCTAGAAGTGGTACCATCACAAAAGTGGCTGAACGTGCCCCTAAAGTAGAGATGTGCACGGGCACCTTTTTTCCGGCCCGGCGGGCCGATCAGGTGAGGCAGGCCCGGGCCCGACAGGCCCGGGCCCGCCATGCCCGACAGGCATCAAAATCGGGCCCGGCCCGGCCCGGGGGGCCTGAAAATGGTGCCCGGCCCGCCCAATATCCGGCCCGGCCCTGTCCGGCCCGTTGATTTTGCTTTGTCTTACTAAATTTTTGAAAATTTTGCATGAATTTTCAGATTAAAAGCTAAATTTCATGTTAAGCTTTGGAAATTGGCATTTAAATCAGCGAATTTCAAATTTAGGCTTGCTTTTAATTATAGTGCGAACTGGTATTGGGTTGTTTTCCAGGAATTGGATATTGGGGTTTTTTGTCATTGATAATGATACACAATGTACTAATACCATACAATGTACATTACATATACAGGGCAGTGGGGGTGGTTGACACCCTTTTTAAAGCCAGACGCAGAAGCTCAACCCTATAAATCAAAGTGTGATCTTGAATCTAAGCCTGAGCTCCAAATTGAGGCTTAAAATTAAGTTGGTTGGCAGGTGGGGTAAAGGCTTCTGTGAACGGCACCAAGGCTGAAATTACTGTTAAAATAATTCTGCATACAGTAGAACGGCGCGTATTTTGAATTCATTTGGGGCAATGCTAAGTTAATAAATGTGTTCTTTTTTGTATTCTGCTGCTCTTTATACAGGGTGTGCCAAAAAAAAACAACCCAGCAGATTTTTTGCTGTAGCAACCGCAAATCGCAACCGATTTGAATGAATCCTTTTTTAAATGAAAGATAAATAAATTCTTGAAAGATTGATGTAACGTTTATTAAGATAGCCTGCTCACATCCTGAGATATTTGCCCTCAAAGTCAAAACAGAGATTTTGGCAGTGAACACGAGTGATAAACACAACCCAGCAGATTTTTTACTTTTGCAAACATGAATCTTAACCGATTTGAATGAATCCTTTTTGAATGAAAGATGATAAATTCTTCAAAGAGTGGTGCAATTTTTATCGAGATTCACAGTTTAGTTCTTGAGATATTTGCCCTCAAAGTCGAAACAGATTTTGGCAAAGAACAAGAGCGATTTCGTTGCATTTCATAATAAAGCAGATTCCTACTGCTGGGGGCTAATGACACTTTACTGTTGAAGTGAACCGAGTTTGTGTGTCACCAGTAAAGCATCCAATAGCATTTAGCAGTAGCAGGAATCCGTTTATTACGAAGTGCAGCGGAATAATAAAAAATCCCTCTTGTTCACTGCCAAAATCACTGTTTTGAATTTGAGAGTGAATATCTCAGGAACTAAGCAGAGTACATTAATAAACGTTACATCAATCTTTCAAGAATTTATTTATCTTTCATTTAAAAAAGGATTCATTCAAATCGGTTGAGATTTGCGGTTGCTACAGCGAAAAATCTGCTGGGTTGTTTTTTTTTGGCACACCCTGTATATTCCCGACGGGCATCAAAATCGGGCCCGGCCCGGCCCGTCCAAAATCGTTGACGGGCATGCCCGGCCCGTGCACATCTCTACCCTAAAGTAGAGACCTGCACGGGCCGCCTTTTTGACGGCCCGGCCCGGCCCGGCCTGTCCGCAAACCCAATTTTTGCGGCCCGGGCCCGGCCCGGCCCTTATGAAAATGCAATTTTTGTGGCTCGGCCCGGCTGAAATCCTCTAAAAATCCTCTGTAGGGCGACCAGGCCCGGCCCGTGCAGGTCTCTACCCTAAAGACATGACTACGGAAGAGTGTATGCCAGATTATGATTTTGAGAAATGCAAATTAGGAAAGACAGCACTACTACCTGCCTTAGCTTAGAATGCGCTGAAGTCGGACTGGACCGTTCAACTTCTGGTCTGGCCCGACCGACATACCACAGGTCAGCGCTCGGAGACCCGTATTTCTAAAAATTGTTGTAAGAGTTCTGTTCGTAATAAACTAGAAATGTGCATGAATGGGCACCTTTTCCCGGTCTTCGACGGTCCACCCGAGTAGCTACTGCAGTAGGAGTATAAACGCCGCTTTTCGGTGGAATAGGGAGATCACTACTTGCGCCGATTAGTGTTTTGAGTGTGTACATTTTTGGCCATTTTTTTGTTTAAAGAGGGCCACCGTCCTTGGGCTTGGACGACTATTGCCATGTTTATGCTTAATCGATAGCTAATCGTCATATCTACCCAAATCCCCGTGGGGAGACATATCTGTCGGCGGACTCGAATGCTACGATTGTTTTAGTTAGGGAGGTCGAAATCGCGCATTTTCATTCTTTTTATTTTTTTTTAATTTGTTGTTCAAGGATCTCTGAAAGTAAATGCGCCGAAATATGCATCTAAGGTAGGCCTACTCACAACGTAAAATTGATAGCTATCTTTCAAAAGATGACTGAAAAAACTTCTTTTTTCTATTTTTTTCATAGTGATGATTTTCGTTCAAAAGGGGCCACCGTCCTTGGGCTTGGACGAATATTGTTATGTTTATGCTTAATCGATAGCTAATCGTCATACCTACCCAAATCCCCGTGGGGAGACATATCTGTCGGCGGACTCGAATACTACGATTGTTTTAGTAAGTGGGGGTTGCGGGGGATATCGGCCGATAATCGATGAAGTAAGGCGATATGATGAGCGCGTAATCTGAGATAGCATGCAGTAATTGGTTGTGGATGTAATATAATGTAGCAATAATATACAAGTCAATAGTAGTTGTTTGATACCGGATGTGGTCATATTTGTTAAAGATTTACAATTTGGGTGCGCACGTTTTACAGTGCATTACAGTATTTCACACTAATTGACGCAACTCCGACTGTGGCCGTTTATCGGATTTGACTAGAGATGCAACCGTAATCCGGTATTATCCGGTATATACCGGATAATCCGGTATTTTTTTGCTCTAAGACACTATCCGGTATCCGGTATATTTTGGATACCGGATACCGGATAATATCGGATAGCCAAAAATAGTATTTTCATGACAATTTTTCCAGTTTTCGAGCGTATTTTTGGTTTCGCATGCAGATTAGCACTATTTTCAGACTTAACTGCAGCCTGTTATCTAGAAAATATAGCTGATTGAACGTGATATCAGTCACATCAAATACATTCTTGGTCATATCCTGCCATGAAAGCATCGAAAAAGTATATTTCTAGCCTGAAAATTACTGTATTTCCTTAAAACTTGATCATCATTACTATCCAGTATTATCCGGTATCCGGTCTTCTGAAAAACTATCCGCTATCCGGTATCCGGTATCCGGTATTTTTGTTTACGGTTGCATCTCTAGATTTGACTAGAGATGCAACCGTAAAGAAAAATACCGGATATCGGATAGCGGATAGTTTTTCAGAAGACCGGATACCGGTTAATACCGGATAGTAATGATGATCAAGTTTTAAGGAAATACAGTAATTTTCAGGCTAGAAATATACTTTTTCGATGCTTTCATGGCAGGATATGACCAAGAATGTATTTGATGTGACTGATATCACGTTCAATCAGCTATATTTTCTAGATAACAGGCTGCAGTTAAGTCTGAAAATAGTGCTAATCTGCATGCGAAACCAAAAATACGCTCGAAAACTGGAAAAATTGTCATGAAAATGCTATTTTTGGCTATCCGATATTATCCGGTATCCAAAATATACCGGATAGTGTCTTAGAGCAAAAAAATACCGGATTATCCGGTATATACCGGATAATACCGGATTACGGTTGCATCTCTAGATTTGACCACACGCCGAAACGCATAATCTGGGGTAGAACTTGATATAGCATGCAGCAATTAGATTTTGATGTGTAAAATAATAATCAGGAGATCGTCAGCAGTCGTTTGATACCACATTCAGTCGTCTGTGTTCAAAATTTGAAATTTGAGTGATCTCCCCAGGTGGAATTGGCTGTTTGTTTGTTCTAGCGGTGATTTGGAAAGGGTGAAGTGCCTGACTCCTACCTACCAATAGTGCATGTTGCACCTGCGCCAAATGCCATCGATTCGTTTGGTCCATTCGTCCAGCAAACCTAAGGTCGACTTCAGGTGAGGACTTAATGGGATCAGGTAGGTATAGATAGCTGGGGGTAATCAGGAACCGTTCCCAAACAAAGATTAATGTTCACAATTAATTTAAATTATCAATCAGGGTTAGGTGTAGGAGGAAAATCAGGGAAGGTCAGAAATGGACATATTAATTAATTAATTAATTAACTTTCTTATGACTATACGACTCCGGAACGTGCCCTATAATGATGCGTGCCGCTAGGGGTATTTTTATATTTTGAAAACAGGCCCTATGGAGCGTGCCCTATACTGATGCCTCAATCTAGGGGTGTTTTTATATTTGGAAAACAGGCCCTCCGAAGCCCACCCCTACACTGATGCGTCTCTAGGGGTACTTTTTTTATATTTGGTAAAACAGACCCCCGGGGCATGCTGTATGCTGATGTAATGATCATTAGACTCGTCAGGCGAAGGGCTTTCAAATGATATTATGTAACATGACCATTTTGGAGAATTTTTATATTTTGGAATTTTGCCAAAAAAATAATCGATAATCGATGTTCATCGATAAAACTTGTAAATTTATAATTAATTATGATCATTCAAATATTAAAGACATTCAAATTTTTGTTTTGGATCGGTTCCTGATTTCCCCCAGTTACATCTGACCCATAAATCAACAAGTTTTATCGATAAATATAGATTATCGATTATTTTTTGGTAAAATTTCAAAATCGTCCAAATATGGTCATGTTATATATCATTTGAAAGCACTTCTCCTGCCCAGTCTAATGACCTGAATAACAATTTTCTGCGCAAGCACATCTGTAAGTTGAAGGGAGTGGCAGGCTGGTGCATACCAGGGCTAGGTTTGCAGGACGATTATAATTTTGTTACAGGATTACTGCACCTGTTGCATTGCTGCTGTAATACGTTCAGCAGACACTTAAAACCGTTTATGGTACTGTTACCATATGTCATCACTAGCCTAGGTACTGGCACCATATGGTACCAGTACCATGAACGGCTTCAAGTGCCTGACTAGTAATAGATTGCGAGTGGCTTTTGTTTAAGCAAAAACGGTGTGGCAAAGCTGGTACTGAAGGAATCGGTAAAGTCTGGTTCTTCTGGCAAAATAATAGTGCTAAAGACTAAGTTACCTTCGAAACCTGCTGTCGATTGTCCGTCTGTCAAACCAACAACTGAAGTTGCGCCTGTCAAACCAATAACTGAAGTTGCGCCTGTGAAACCAACAACTGAAGTTCCGATTAATTATGTCAAACCAGTGATGACCTACAAAAAGAACCGGCCAGCAAAGCGGAAATGCGATACGGTACTACCAATTTGTTTTCTATCCTGTTGTTGTATCCCGGAGGCAGGGGGTCTGGAGACCTACAGGGGGGGTCCAGAACAAAGTCCAAAAAACGACTATTTTGCCTTAAATAAACGAAATCGTGGAGGGAGGATGGCCCACCGAGGGGGTATGGACCGGCGAGGGGGGTAAACCGAATAGACTTGAAATTAGGAATTTGCGATAGCCCCTAAACCTGCATTACATTCGATTCTGCATTTCAGACCTTTAAAAGCCAGCGATCTCAGAGTCGCTTATTAATCAGCACTTGCCCCTTCTGCAAAGTGGCGCTTGAACCTGAAAAGGATGCAGAGTCTGTGGTCTATCATCTGAGCAGAGTGCATGGGCTGCCCTACCGCACAGCCGACCTGTTCTGTTGTCCGCTGTGTAAGTGGAAATTCAGCTCCAAGGAATCGCGCGACACCCACATAAAGTCTCATTTCCCGGTTTCTCAGGCGTTTGTACGGGCGCTACTACTGCAGTCTCAATGTCCGCTCTGCGATGCGCCAATGCCGTTGGAGACAAATCTAGTGGTGGAGCACGTCAACAGTCACTTCAGAGACGCTGAGATAGCGTTCGATGTCCGCTTCCCTGTACTGTCAGAGACGTTGCCCCTATGGCTGGTTTGCATTTTGTGCCAGAAAAAAATGCGTCCTGGAGGAATCGTCTCTCACTTTCGCACGCACAAAAAGCGCTTCCTGATCAATCCGTTGCTCGCTGGCTTGCAAGAACATGTATGTTTTATTGTTCGTCCTGATTCATACATACTTGTACTAGGGCTTACCCTAACAAAAGTCGGTTTAGCTGGCTATTTGTAGCAATTTAGGCGAAGAATATCATGTCTCAGGCCGTAAATATTATTATGAAAGGAGAAAAAAGCGTCTGAAGTTTTCGTTTAGCCTGAAATAAACTGTGCAAAATTCTGCATCTGAGTTTGGACAATGTTTCCTGATTGGCATAAGTTTAAAACTGTTAAACTGTTAGTGGACTTGGCCTGTTAAAAATTGAATTTAGTGTCCTGGCGGGGTCTGACGCTAGCCCAGGGGTGAACCCTGAACAAATCGTTAGTGATCTACAAATTGTTGTAGGACTATACTGGACGCACAGAGAGTTATCGAAAGTCTGAAAGTCGGTCAAGAACAAGTAAGTAATGTTTAATTCCATTTAACCCGGTAGCATAATTATGACAGTTCTTGATTTTCCTTTCTTGCTACAGATACTGGCGCCTCTATAACGGGCTGCGAAAAGGCCGTTCTTCTCGGAGTTGATAAAGACGATCAAAATCACAGCCAAGTGCCTGTAGTGGCTCACGAAGAGATTGTATCAAACGACGGAGGAAGCAATCCTGTTGCCGAGGCTTCCTGTCCCTTCTGCTCGTTACCCTTTCACCCTTGGACCTGGCCCGAACGCGCCATTCACCACCTGAATGTAGCCCACGGCTGCGGCGCCGATTTCAAAGGTCAGCTGAAGGATGTGCTTGAGTGCTCGCTCTGTCCATTACTATTCGGCTCTAAAAGAGCTCTCCACGCTCATTTCGGCTGTCATTTCCGGCACTGTAAGCTGGTCTACTATTGCCCACTGTGTAGTCAGTCATTCTCTGGCAACAAGACTCTCAGAGACAAACACCTGGACGCCCATTTCAGCCAGATAGCTCCGCAGCAACGCTTTAGTGTGTCCTTGTTAAGAATTCCCAATGTGCGATCGATCGAGTGTCCGGTTCCTTCGTGTCGCCGCAGACTACGGCGTGATGGCTGGAAGCCGCTCTCTTCTATCTTTCTAGAGCATTTGCTCCACTCCAGCACAAAGGACACGACAAGATCAGCAGCGGAATCTATTCGGTTTTGTTCGAGTGTCCGTTCTGCGATGCCTTCTGTCTGGGCAACCGGCATATAGACGAGCATCTCAGATGTTTGTGCGTTCGATTCAGCTTAGATCGGTTGCGAGCCCAGCTGACCGAGGGCAGAATTCAGTGTCCCATTTGTCACAGAGTTCTGGAGGTCGATTCGCTAACCGATTTTGGGACGGCCAAGTGTGCCTTGATTAGGCATTTTGGCCGTCGACACAGTAGGAAGAAAGGGTTGGGTGTTGCGCAGGAAGGAAAAGAGGAAGATGATTGGCAGGTTTTGGATGAGTGGACAGGGCACCAATTGTCAGAACGGACTGTGGCCGAATTAGGCATCTGTGATGACTGCGATGGACAGTTCAGTTTGGAAAGTCTGTCTCTTCATGTGCAGGTGCACACCGAAGACAGAAAGAACCCTTTTCCACCGCTGCTTTTCGCGTGTCCTAAGTGTTCGCGGCACTTTCACTCGAAGGAGTTCAGGAACTCCCACTACAAAGTTCACTTGGACGCTGGTTTGAGAGCTGATTTGACTGTCTTTTTGTAATACAGTTAGTAAAGTGAAGTGCTACGTCCGTTTGTAGTTTGTGCTGGAGGAAGAATGAATCAATGGTATTATTATTATTTCCATACATATACAGTATAGATAAAAAAAAATGTCCCATCGCTTTTTCGGCCTTCACTCAAACGTTTCGTTCTCAGTCACTTCTTTACCGATTTGGCTCAAATTTTCAGCAAAAATTAACAACATGGTTGGCTAAATATTCTGCAAGTTTAGTGACAAAATTCCGACTCCTACTGGTTTTATGACGCGAAAACTAGGAATGAGGGTGGTCCACCCAAATTTATTTTTTTTCGGTAATACACGGAGTGCAGTCCTGAAACTTGCAGGAATGATTGGTGTTGCTATTGGGCATAACGTACTAAGCGGGCAGCCCTGTAGCTCAAAGGGCACTAAAATGGGGGAATTTCAAAAACATGACGAAATATGACTTTTCTTCGTAAAACCGGCAAAATGACAATTCTAAAGATTTTCAATTTTAAAAAAACGCTGCAGGGATGGTTACTATGGTGTGGAACAGAGCTTTAATATCAGGTTCATTTATTTGTCGAACTTCCTGCTACAATCTATGTTGATTAACAACAGATTCAGTGCTTTGATTCTAGAAGGTGCAGATTTCTTAACTATGCGATTTTCACTCATGTTTTTGAAATTCCCCCATTTTAGTGCCCTTTGAGCTACAGGGCTGCCCGCTTAGTATGTTATGCCCAATAGCAACACCAATCATTCCTGCAAGTTTCAGGACTGTACTCCTTGTATTACCGAAAAAAATTAAATTTGCGTGGACCACCCTCATTCCTAGTTTTCGGGTCATAAAACCAGTATGAGTCGGAATTTTGGCACCACACTTGCAGAATATTTAGCCAACCATGTTGTTAATTTTTGCTGAAAATTTGAGCCAAATCGGTAAAGATGTGACTGAGAACGAAACGTTTGAGTGAAGGCCGAAAAAGCGATGGGACATTTTTTTTTATCTATACTGTATGTAGCAGGGGTCTGGGTTCTGCCCCACCCGCAACAAACTTGGATTCGGATCTCGCATCTATTTTCGGGGAAGTAATTTTTGGAGCAGTTTTTTAGTAGACCAGCAGAACAGTATCATCTTGCCATCATAACAGCAAAACACTCCAAAATCTACATGTGAACATACAGTAGGGGCATGCAAGAATTATGTAATGGCTTGAGGAGGGTTGTCAAATGATTACTATTTATTCCGATGGGCGAAGGGTTTGGAAATTTTATTACGTAATTTGTTGAAGTGCAGAAATCACTGAAGTGACCATAATTTTAATTGGTTTAACGTACAGTGCATGTACCTGCAGTCTCGATTTGAAGCCATTGGCTTACAGTTTCTCTATTTCAGTTAGATGAACGTGTGCTGACGTGTACGTGTACATAGATTTAGAGGGCAGCTACTGTTCCAAGTCAGGGCTTTGCAAGTTTTCAAATTCTAAATGACACCGGTACCTACCTTTCAGATCGCATTAAGAGTTTATAAGGGTATTGTTGCTGATTAACAAATACCAACCTGTGATGAGGTCAAATACTTGGGCATCAAACTCGACCATCGATTGACCTTCGTTCCCCAAGCTAAATTTGCTGCGCATAAAGCCAAGCCAAACAAGCAATTGGTGCGTTGTGCCGCCAATTCCGTGGTGCAGCCCTGCCTACTGTATGTACTGGACCGTGTGTACAGAGCGTGTGTGTTGCCTCAACTCACATACGCTATGGAAGCGTGGTACCCCAAGAACCGAGATGCACAGAGAAGACTCGAAAGAGCACAGAGTTTCGTCCTGCGCCAGTGCACAAATAATTTTGACCACCATCTGTCCTATCCAGCGATGGATATTTTTCCGAAAAAAACCTCGGCCTGTTTTTTTCCGGTTTTTATTCCTAAATCGCGGAAAAAAACTTCAGCCCAAGTTCTGAGTATTCTAGATTGGTTTTATGATTCATAACGCTTTCTAGCGCCTTCCTGAGTCTTTTCAGGACAGAAATACCCATCTTACATGGATATAAATCACGAAACAGGCATGAAACAGTCCCTGACAGGCTCCATCAATAAACGCCATATGCAAATTTTCTTACAGCAGTTTGGCTTTTTGTTTTAGATTGCCAAGTTTGGCATTTTCTGTTGTTTTTCTAACAGTTTTGAGCCAGTCTAGCCTGTTATATATCTCAAAACTCTATTTTTAAACTGAAAAATGACATAAATTAACTATTTTTAGCTTGAGTTTTTTCCGCGATTTATGTTTTTTTCCGACCGTTAGGAAAAAAACCGGTTTTTTTTCGGAAAAAAAGCGAAAAAAAACACCGGAAAAAACACACCTCACAACCCTGGTCCTATCCCGATTCACTGGCCATATCTGCACAAAAAAGTGGACTGAACTTTTTGCCGGTCTGGAAATTTGCAGTGATGCACCGTCTGAAGCTTTTCTACCGGTTACCGTCACATTCGCAACGCTCCAGAGCAGTGGTTTGCCTGTTCAGACTTGCGCCGAAGCATTCGCTTAGGACACAACGAGTACCAGGTTTTGGTGGCGGCACGCACAGCCACAACTGGAACTGGTGCTATCTACCTTTTTCTACAGCACTGCTGCCATCTGGAACTGTTGCCTGCCTGGGTCCTCTAGGGCCCGACCGGATATCCGGATCCGGCCGGATATGGCCATATCAGGATCCGGTACCGGATTCGGATATTACCTGCCGGATATGCCGGATATAAGTCACAGATGAGAAAACGTGATTTTCTACGTATTTTGAACATAAATATTGCATTCGACCGAATGCTTGTTAGAAATTTCGTGAGGCGATTGTAATCCCCAGTAGTGCGTATAACCCTGATTTCTGTGCAAAGGATAACACCCTCATTTTTGACAATGCTAATTTTTCACCTTGACTAAAAGTAAAAATCCGCCAGATTTTAACCGGTTTTGTGAAAAAGCTGAGCTCTTCAGGTTCTTAAGTCCATATAAAGATTGGTTAACTTGCAAAATTTGGCAAAGATCCGATGAAGGGTTCTTGAAATATTTACGTTAAAAATTGACATCTGAAAATTCGGGTCAGTTCATTTCGGAAGGGGATAACTCCAAGCTACAGAAGGCTAGCAGGCTAGGACTTGACCAAAACAAACTCAACAAAAATAATAATACTAATGTGATACAATGAACATCACAAAACAGCCAAGCAGACTGGATTTCTATGTTTAGGATTGTCGCTTTGTTTTTGCTAATTTTTCATTTAATTAAACATAAAAAATCTAAAATAAAGAAACGAACTATTATTGAGGCAAGTTTATACTGTAAATCTGTACTTTACAGAGATCAAAGCGTCTCTTTTCAGTTGCAGAATTGAGATGAATGGCTTGAGACTCTAAACTCAACTCGCAAAGAATGGAAATCTCAACTGAGATTTTTCAAATTCATAATTTTTTTAGTTTGTAAAACTAGGACAGGTCTACCAAAAGGTCGGCTAAGTATATCACATTAGAGAGAACAAATTTGAACATGCAAACAATAATTTAGCCAAAAGTCTGTGATGTCAACCATTTTTATCTAAAAATTACGAAATGAGCTGAACTTTCATGCCAAACTGTTTCCCATTCTGTTTATTTAAGATGAGGTCTGTATCTGTAAAGTAGGTATGCCTAATAAATGCTAAAGATTGCATAAACATTCCGACCAAACTCGAAAATGCTTGGAAAGCGTCCAGTTATCAATTTCTAGCCGCGGTGATAAAATATGCAAATCAGGGCTGTTTGTTTTCCGGAAAAAAACTCAAGCCGGTTTTTTTCCGGTTTTTTTCCTGTTTTTTTCCGGTTTTTTTCCAAAAGTTATTTTCCGAGATGAGAGAAAAAAATTTTTAACAATCGCTTTTTATTGCAGAATTCAACGAAATAGCGTGAGTCTTATTACAAAATGCACTAATTTCATGTTTTAGAGCAGTAATTTGATTTAAAAACACCAAAAATACAATAATAAAAGTTGCCTGAAAATGGTACCAATATTTTTTGCGAAAAACAGCTAAGTTATGCCATGGAAATGCTTGTAAGGCTTCTATTAACGTAAATTCAAAGCATTGGAAGCGAATTTAACCAGTTATTGTGCCTATTTCCTTTAAAAACTTACTTGAGTTTTTTCCGCATTTTAGTTTTTTTCCCAGCCCCTAGGAAAAAAACCGGTTTTTTTCCGGAAAAAAACGAAAAAAACCGAGGAAAAAAACCGACCCAACAGCCCTGATGCAAATATGTAAAAAATATGTACATATCTCATTTTTGCATGCATATGATATATGCAATATCACATGCATCGCAAAAACCCGATATTATCCAACCATAGTTTGAACTACAATTATTAGATGTTGTTTTGAATCAACTGTTATAGAACAAAGAAATGTATATATGTGGTTTATTGCATTCTAAAAAAATTTTTAAGTTGATCAATGATATCCGGCAATCCGGATCCGGATCCGGCCGGATATGGGCATATCCGGATCCGGTAGAAATTTGTATCCGGTCGGGCCCTAGTCCTCACGTCACGCTGTCTCAATTCCAAAAATTCCTCAGACCGCAGCCGTTTCAAGATATCGTTACTCGAGCGAGTCTGGTAATCAGTAATTGATTATTGTTGTGATTTGGTTTTGATGACATAGTACCTATCTTATTTATTGTTGATTTATTCTGCCCAACTCGTTTGCTGGGTCCCTGGAGTAGAGTTGTTACGGCATAAACTGAACTGAACTATAAGGGTAGATATAGCACTATCGACTCAATCTTTTATGACTATCGATCATCAGCAAAGTGATATTATATATATATATATATATATGGTACCGGCACCTTATATGGTGTCGGTACCATAAACGGCGTTGAGTGCCTGACTGTTATACCTCATCATACTTGCACGGTACACATCTTTCTTCTTGTTTCGTAGTATTCTTTACGTTTCTATCTTTGGATACCAATATGGTAGGGTAGTTAATCGGAACTTTGTTAGTAAAGAACAGTGATTAGAGGTGTATTGACGCAATCAAGCGTCTTCTATCGATCGTTCTTGGTCCTGTTTGGTACAATTGCTGGTGTAGGGCCAGATTGGTAGTTTCGCTTTTTTTTGTTACTTTTGTTGTTATGTCGGCTTGACTTTTTGGCTCTCAAAAGCGCAAATTTCATCATCGCGTATTATGCTTCAGTTCAGTTGCGTGCGTTAACTATCGTACTGTAGACACTATACTTTGCATACTCTCTTTCTGCGTAAGAGGTGGCTCTATTAGTCCAAAAATAATAATAGTAGAAAATTCCAAAAAGCTGCGCTTCTCAAAAAAATTTGTTTTGTTGTTTGTGAATCATCTCATCTGATGCTGAAGAAGGACGACTAAGAAGAAGGGAATGCTCACTCAACTGTCTCTTATTAATAAATGAGCCCAGTTAGCCACCGTCCGAAAATACGGATTTTCCCACTTTCTGCAGTGCCTGCCATGCCAACAAACTACTTCGATTCGAACAGTTGTAACAACTCGTGATTCTGTTTCCGAAAAATAAGCAGCTAGAAGAAGAGAACAATTGAGGAAGCAAATAATTTCTTTATTTCGTCTCTTTATAGGGCGCACAATCCCTGAAATGTTCATTCCTGCAGTGTGATTTTGAAAATTTGAGCTGTACCATAGAATGTGCTCGGTTTTTTCGGGGGCCGGTCTTGATAGTTTTGTATAGTTAGTTAGCTGCAGTTTGAGGGCAGAATGAGCTGTGCAGTGGACATGCAGAGACGCACAGGGCTGGCGTACAACGAACGGATGCTGGACCACAGAAGTACCCGGCCGCACCCCGAGTGCCCCGACAGACTGACCGCCTTAAAGACCCATCTGGAAGAGTGCAAGCTCTGGCAACAGTGCGTCTTGTTTGAGGTTTGTCTTGCATCCTTGATAGAATGGCATAACCCCACCCCATACATGTACTAGGGGCATACATGTAACGGGGCTCTGCCCCCACTGGACTTAGGAGGCCAGACCTCCGGATGGGGACCCTCGAGACGATTTTTCCGACCCCCTCCGATTTTTCTGGGAAATAATTTTTTGGGCTAGCATTTCGGCTGATGGGGGGGGTAGAATTTTCAATTCCTGAGGGGTGCTGAGGGGGGTAGGAGCGCCGGCGTGTTCCGGTTTCCTCCGTTCCGGTTTCCTCCATTCCGGTTTCCTCCGTTCCGGTTTCCTCCGTTAATTTTCCGGTTTCCTCCGTTTTGAAATTTTACTGTTTTGGTGCATATCTATTTCAAAAATTCAATTTTGAAGGCACTAACTATAAAATTAAATAATAATAAACTGTATAACGCAAGATTTATCTTAACGTTGGGGTCTTTTTTAGAAATTGTGCAAGAGTTATGCGGCACTTTGTCCCTTTGGCTTGTTTGTTGTCCTCTTAGTTGCATAATTGACAACGATTAAATGGTGATTGGCCGCCACTAGTAAGGCAAGGCGACCTATCAAAACAAAGGATAAATTAAACCGGATGTACACATCTAACCGGGTCGCATTGTGCACTTTGGCTGTTTGTACCGGTTGACCTGAGTGTTGTTAGTGCGTAATGGCCGAACTCGTTAGCTACCAAAGTAAACGTGGCAAGTGCTTAGTGTCGTACCGCGGAAATAAAGTTTATTAGCAGGTGAACAGGCAGCTCAACACTCTGACCACACAGGGTGTTCTTGCTGCGAACGGATTAGTGCACGGTGTAGCCTATGCTTTGTCTTATTGTTATAGCAATGTTTTTTTAATTTTTAGTCTGATAAATAAAGTGCCTGTCATACACATACGTTAGTAGGGTCGGCCTGAGGGCATCGGCGGCCAATCACCATTTAATCGTTGTCTAATATGCAACTAAGAGGACAACAAACAAGCGAAAGCGACGAAGTGCGCATAACTCTTGCAATTTCTAAAGAACCCAACGTTAATACATTCAATTATTATTCAAAGCTTGCGTTATACAGTTTATTGTTATTTAATTTTATAGTTAGTACCTTTAAAATTGAATTTCTGAAATAGATATGCACCAAAACAGTGAAATTTCAAAACGGAGGAAACCGGAAAATTATCGGAGGAAACCGGAACGGAGGAAACCGGAATGGAGGAAACCGGAACGGAGGAAACCGGAATGGAGGAAACCGGAACGGAGGAAACCGGAATGGAGGAAACCGGAATGGAGGAAACCGGAACGGAGGAAACCGGAATGGAGGAAACCGGAATGGAGGAAACCGGAATGGAGGAAACCGGAATGGAGGAAACCGGAACAAACCGGAGCGCCTGAGGGGGGGCTGAGGGGGTGGTAAGCCAAAAAGTCCAATTTTTGGCTAAAATCAAGGTTTTTTGGCTTATATTTCGTTAAAATAAGTTAAAATAAGTTATTCTGAGCTTATTTACACCTAATCCAGGTATATTTTCATCGTTATTTTCTATATAAAATTCTTTCCAAAAATTCCTGAGGGGGGTAGCGGCCGGCTGAGAGGGGGGTAGGTCAGAGCCTGTGGGGGGGGGCAACCCCCCTCAGCCATGCATGGGCCGGGGGTAAAGGGGGTATACCCCTCCCCCTCGGCCGGCCATACCCCCCTCGGCCACCCACCCCCCCGGAGGGAGGAAATTTTCGCTTATTTAAGGCAAAATTGGCGTTTTTGGCCTTTTTTGAGGGGACCCCCCCGGATTTTTCCGGCCCATGTATGCCCTCAGCCCCCCTTTGCCCATGTCTGTTTTGTAGCTAAGGGGTAACCCCAAACCTCTTGCTTTAGCTCTAAAACGCCATTTGGCAGCTTAAAGTAGCGATGCCTCCTTACTGAAAAAAATATGCTAAACACGCATTACCAGGAGTTTTGGAGCTTTTTGAAATTTTGGACCGCCCCGTTTTAAGGGAAACACTCCTGGACCCCCACCCCACCTGACGTAAAAGCCCTCCCCCACGCCGGCCCGGACCTGTTACATGTATGCCCACCCTCACCCCTACCCCGTGTCAACTTATCGGCACCCGGACCCCAGAATACAGGTACTAACAAACTGGCCCTGAAATAAATAATTTTAGCTTAGTTAAGGTACCTTTTTGTCATACATGTGCATGGTCCGCAGCTCAAAGGGGACAACCAGGTCTCCATGCGTAGTTGTCTTTCGAAATACTCGAATGATCGGCGCGAAATTCAAATTTTGGCGGAAATTTCATTTTTTTGCAAATGTTTTGGCGGAAAATTAAAAAAATTCAACTTAAAATTCAAAACTTTATAGTTAAAGTTGAGTTTTTAACAAAAACAGCCCAAAAAAACCGTATTTCCAACAGAAATTTTGTTAATAATCAAAATGCTTGATGAAAATTTCTGGTTTGGTACGTGGTTGACTGGAGGAACGGTGCGTAGTTGCCAAAATTGATTTCTGTCATGGGACTCCTGATTCGATTTTTCCAACCCCCTCCGATTTTCTGGCAAGTAATTTGTTGTGCAAATTTTCCCGATTGTTTTACCATTTCGTACACAAATATTACCAAAACCTCCCGTAAAAACAGTACTTTTTAGCCGTATTTGAGCCGAAATTAGCATTTTTTGACGATTTTAGCCGAAAAATTGCGATTTTTTAGCGTTTTGTAGTGTCCAATCCCCTCCCTAGAATTTGGGCTTGGACCCACCCGCGCCACCTCTCCCTTAGGTGGTTGACCTGTTACATGTATGCGTATGCCCCTACCCAGACATGGGCTAGCATTTCGGCTGAGCGGGGGGGGGTAGAATGTTCAATTCCTGAGGGGGGCAGAGTGGTGTAATTTTCTATACAAAATACTTCAAAAAAATTCCTGAGGGGGTAGCGGCCGGCTGAGGGGGGCGGTAGGTCAGAGCCTGAGGGGGGGCCAACCCCCTTCGGACCCCCCTTTGCCTATGTCTGCCAATACCCACCTGCTCTCCTGAGGTCAGACCTGTTGGATCAGATGTATAGAAACTTCGGTAGGGTAGTCGGTTTAAAGGCCATGTTGGTTTCCAATCAGTCAGTACCCGCCTCCCTCCAATAACTTTTGAATGAGGTTTGATTTGGAGGCAAGCCCACAAAATTTGCCCAGGCTGCCAAGTTGGTGCTCTAAAAGAGTTTTATCGATTTATACAGGGTCGTTTGGCCACACGCGAACAACTGAGTCGAGTTCACACAGAAGATTGGCTGGACAAGTTTTTTGCACTCCACTCACTCAGCCCCGATCAGCTAGATGAGTGGGCCAAACAACTGCTGGACTCGGAGAAGGAACAAACGGGCAACTACCTCTGCCCTGTAGGTGCACACATATTGGTCCTTTCCAAATAACACCGTTCGGTGTGCAACTGCAAACAAGTTTGGATGAAACTCAAAACAATTACAGTCCACGCTTTTCTCCGTCCGTCTTTTCCTTTCGAACTGAAAGTTGAACGTGTAAATTTCGCTAAAAGGTGTGATTTAGAAAGGAATAACACAATGGTGGTAATGTATTGATTATGTGATTATTAGGAGTCGGCAAATGCAGCACAGATGGCAGTTGGTTGTTGCATAGAACTGGCAGAAGCTGTTCTCACCAACAAGGTCGTTCCTTTCTTTCTTTCTATCAGGCAGCATTTCTCAATGTAGCCTCTTATATACTACATACACAAAAATCTGGATCGTTATGACTTTTTACAGACGGATGTCATGTCCCAAAAGACCGCTGTAAAAATGCTGGTTTAAAAACTAAAAACGCTCAAAAATCGCTAATTTGGGCTCAAATACAGCTGGAAAGTGCTGTTTTAATGGCGATTTTGACAATTTTGAAAATCGAAATTTTAAAAAATCGCAAGAATTTGCTGTTACTAACTATATGTTAGGGACAAAAATATAAAAAACCTTTTTTGAAGGCTGAAAAAAATTGTTTTTGAAAAATCAGTATGCAAATTAAGGCAAACAGTGGGAAAGTTTACGTACATACATGCATTTTTTTGTAAATTCTCTGGAAGCAGCCAACGTTTTATCTAGCAACCTGCATAATACTTCTTTTACACTGAGCCTAACAGTGACTGCTTAAGAAATCGTCCCTTAGGTTCACCTACAAGTGCTTCTCAAGACAATTTTCGGTGAAATTATGCAGTTATAAGGTAGTGTTTAGACCTGTATTGGCGTTTTCGAGCAGGTTTCTTAACTGACTTGAGGTGCAAAAGTGGAAAATTTGTTGTAAGTACCTGTACTAGCACGTTGGACTTCTTTAATTTAAGACGATCAAAAAATTTTTTTTTCAAAATTAAAAAAAGCAAAAATTTTAGCCTTCAAAAAATTTTTTTTAACAACTGTGGTATGAACTACCTATTCCATATGGTGAATCAATTTTGGTTGAGCCGGTACTATAGAGATACCCTAACTATTATTATATTTAGGTAAGGAATGGTTTTGCATTGGTGCGTCCGCCAGGTCACCACGCCAGTCCGTCAGAATCAACCGGTTTCTGTTTGCTCAACAACAGTGCTTTGGCTGTCCACACAGCTCTCCAGCTGGGCGTCGAACGGTAAGTAAAGTAAGTAATTTATTCCAAAATAGACAGAACACAAATGCCCAAGACTGAGACCAAACAGATAGGGATGGGGATGGGAAGCTAAACGGTCACTAACACCCTACCCCGATGAAATCTACTAAAATCGGTATTACAGAGAGCGTTGCGGGAGACGCGTGCAGAGCGCAAATTAGCTGTTTCTTTGGTAAGGAGTTCCAATTATTTATTACTCGAATGGCAAAAAAAGTATATTTTTTAATATCAAGTCTGGACTTCGGTAAACACAATTTATACTGGTGGCCACGTGTGTTGAGATTATTAAATTTGAAAAACAAATCAACAGGGAGGTCAATTTGTCCGTGAATTAATTTGTACACCATTACAACGTCAGCAACTATTCTTCATTTTTTCTAAAGACTCCAAATTTAGCAAACTTAGCCTTTCGGAGTATTCATAATTCGCAAGACCTGGAATTCGGCGAGTAAATAATCTCTGTACTCTTTTAATCAGATCAATCTCCTTAAGTAAGTATGGATTTTAGACCTCTGAGCAGACATGGGCTAGCATTTCGGCTGATGGGGGGGGCAGAATTTTCAATTCCTGAGGGGGGCTGAGGGGGTGGTAAGCCAAAAAGTCCGATTTTTTGCTAAAATTAAAGTTTTTTTGGCTTATTTTTCATTGAAATAAGTTAGAATAAGCTATTCTGAGCTCATTTACACCTAATCCAGGCATTGAATTTAATTGAATTTTGAATTGAAAACGTTTATTCATATGAACAGGACGGTAAAACTGCTATTGCAGGATAGGCCCTTTAAAGGCATATTTTTATCATAATTTTCTATACAAAATTCTTCCTGAAAATTTCTGAGGCGGGTAGCGGCAGGCTGAGAGGGGGGTAGGTCAGAGCCTGAGGGGGCCAACCCCCCTCAGACCCCCCTTTGCCCATGTCTGCCTCTGAGGCATATTCTAGCTTAGGACGAACAAAAGTTTTGTACAGTTTTTGATAAAGAAATCCTTGCTCTTAGTTTCAAAACAAACTGAAAGCGGTTATACTAAACTGATCTTTGTTGTTGCTCAGGTTTAGTTTTAGAGTGTTGCTGGTGGATTTTGATGTGCACCACGGACAAGGCTGTCAGCGCACTTTCTATGACGATCCGCGGTACGTTTCCATTGTTTACATATGGGCCGGAAAAATCGGCTTCGGGTAGTCAAAATCCGAAAGTTTCGGGGGTGTGAGGGTTTCTGATATATTCGCATCGCACTCTATACAGATTAAATGTGATACTTTTGCAGTGTGCTGTATTTCTCTATACACCGCTATGAATTTGGAACGTACTGGCCGAGTTTAGCGGAATCGGATTTTGATCATCTGGGCAGTGGTAGTGGACAGGGATTCAACGTGAACGTGCCTTTGAATGAAGTCAGTTCAGAGATGGTTCGCTTATCTTTTTATATTTCGATATAATTCTGCACTACAAACAGCCTCTCTTAATCTCTTTTCAAACTACTGGGTGTCTCAAAAAAATGATCACATTTCTTTTTACTGCCATTTCCGCAAATTTTGACCAAATAGGCTGAAATTTGGACCATAGGTGCCCAACCTCGGGCAATTTGATGTGTTAAAGTTTGGTGCACTAGGCTTGACTCATTCCCGAGAAATTTCAAAAAAGTGAAATTTGGTAATTTCAATATCAAAAGCCGGTCACCGAAAAAACGTTACATTACATTATCGCCTAAACTCTAGCGATAGCGTTGGATTTCATGCGTCAACTTTTTACACACGAATTACCCTGAGCTTCTGCGTTTACACTCCAAATTTCATCCAATTCCGTCAAAAATTAGAAAAGATACAGGAAAAGGAAATGTTTCCATTTTTCGGTGACCGGATTTCACTATTGAAATTACCAAATTTCACTTTTTTTGAAATTTCTCGGGATTGAGTCAAGCCTAGTGCACCAAACTTCAACACATAAAATTGCCCGACTTTTGGCACCTATGATCCGAATTTCAGCCTATTTGGTCAAAATTTACGGAAATGGCAGTAAAAAGAAATGTGATCATTTTTTGAGACACCCTGTACTGTATTTCAACATGTCTGCGTTATTACCTCTAATTTTAACTGAAAAAATACCTGTAAATTCTACTGACAGGCATTAGTAAGTTGCTAGAAAAGAAAGCCTGATTATGGTTTTTAGGTTGGCTGTGACGAGTCAGATTATTTGGCAATATTTCTACAGGTGCTACTACCGCTTGCCGTGCAGGTAAAGTCTACCAAGTACTAGTTTCGTTGCCTAACAGTATGTACAAATTTTAGTTCAGTCCCGAGTTTGTCGTGGTTTCTTCCGGTTTTGACGCAGTCGCTGGCGACCCACTGGTAGGTTTGCTTTGTTTGTATCTCTTTTAATTGTTGCCGGCAAGTTTTAGGGTGGAATGAACCTGTCACCCGAGTTTTACGGTCATATGGTTCACATGCTTCAATCTTTGGCTAGTGGAAAATTGCTACTCTGCTTAGAAGTGAGTCTGTAAAGTGGCTGTACTTAAGTTCATAGTAAGAACGGTAGGGCGGATACAACCTCAACCAGATCTCAAGGTGTGCCGAGAGTTGTCTGAGATCTCTGTTGGGTGAGGTCCCCACTAAATTGGCTCCGGTCGCTGCTGCTAAGCCCAGGTACCGTTCTTTCTTTTTTGTCTTCTTTATCCAGTCTCAGTTTCTGTAGTTTTTAGTACGATCGATTCTATTTTGAACGTCAGTTCAGCTCTGAGGCCTTACTGGAGTTGTTTCGACTTTTACCCCAACATCGACAAACTGCCCTTCGCTCATTGGCCAATGTAACTATTTTTACTGATTTCTGCGCACATACGATCAGTTACGTCAGGAGTCTAACAATTTTTGAAATTGGCACTTACGGTTAAATTATTTTTGCTACGCGTTTACGACGGGTTGTCTTTTCAGACTAGAGTTGTAAAAAAATTTTTTTTGAAAGGCAAACAAAAGCTTTTTTTTGTGAAAATTTTTCATTTCGAAATTTTTTTTTTCAAAATTTTTCCCTAACATGAAATATAGCTTGTAGGAGATGCAAGGATGCATCAGAAGCAACTTTAAATACAAAAGCTGATACTCTGGTTCAAACATAGTGTTACAGCCTGAGAGTCGATATTCTACCTGCAGCATTGCTCACAGAGTGGCTGCTGCCCTTCAAAACCTATTTTTAGGCTTAGAATAGGCAAGAAATTGATAGAACTGCACTGCTAATGTATATCTGAGGCTAAATTCAGCGATTTCCCCCCAAAATTTCCATACTGTGAATAAAATAAAAAATTTTCGAAATGGGCCTTCAAAAAAGCCTTTTTTTTAAGAAAAAGAGCCTAACAACACTATTTCAGACACACAACGGATTCGAAGTTGCCTTCTGCTTGTTCCCAAGTTAACAGTCAGCCAGTAGACGGTTGCATAAAGTCTAGTCAAGTGCCCAGCCAGTTAGCCGGTGGTCTGGATTTGTCCTGTGATACAGTTGGCTTAGTCTACAACCAGACCATGAGCCGACACCAGTGCCCCAGTCCCTTCCATCCGGAGTGTCCTGACAGAATTAGTGCGGTAAGACATCTTCGATAGTTAACCTACTTTGTTATTCAGTTCCCCGAAAGCCGACGCCTAAAATGGAATTCGTGTGCGAACAATAGCGAAAACGCCAATAACCAACCCTTTATTTTTGACACTCACAACAGTTAGAGATGTTTCATGGAAAGTTTCCAATGGAAGAAAAAGGGGAAAATATTCAACCGAAAATACTGAAATTTCTGAAATTACTGAGAAAATGTTAAGTAAGTTACATTATTTAATGTAATGTGAGTTCTAAATAGCAGATTTTTGTGAATTAAGATGCATTTTGCGAGAAAGTCAGCTTTGGTGACGAAGAGACGGGGCAAGCAGGGTCATCTCACGGATCTGGCTGATATTTATATCTCTTAAAATAGAGCACAGTCGAAGACCAACGGTGCATGCCTGGCCACCAGCAACCCCCTGGAACCGGAGCTACACCCCCTCAAAGTTGGGTCGGCAGCAATTTTCGGGCTCATTTTAATAGCTCTGACACCCTCCATTCAAACGATTACCCTTCATTCGTTTCTTAACCTATGATCCCGACTCGCATATGGTTTTGTAGCTGTTCCAATGGCCTTTCATATTCTGGTACTCCCGTTTCCAGATCCTAGCTGGTTACCGAGATCTTCACCGAAAACTGCGAAATTGCCGCAAAATGCCACTCCGTTTTTTTTTCGAAAAATCTTTATAACTTTTTGTGCAAAGGCCCTGCCAAGCTAATGTTTTAACAAAAGTTAGGCATGAGTTGGCCAAACAAAATGAGCGCACTAAAGTGTTCTGTTTAAGGGGGTATGGGGGGTGTTTGGCCTCTCAAAGATGTTCGAAAAATATTTTTTTCTGCAAAGCTTAGTGGTTAGCATACTGTTATATGCAGTTTTGTGTGCTGAGTTCGAAAATGCATTCGGTTTAGCTAGACTCGCTCTGGATCGGGAGAAATTGGCGTCCAAAATTGACACCAACCCTATTTCTTGAGCGGCACTACTCAAAAATGACCTTTGTTTTTCTCTACTGCTGTTCAATTTCGAGATATTACTGATCAAACAAAATTTGCATTTATATTCATATATCTCCAAAAGGAGTAATTATAGATGAAAACAAACGCCATTTTTGAACTCAGCGGGTCAAAATAGGTCGGGTATACTATTGGCTGACAAAAGGTTCCCTTCAGAAATGCATGAATGCTGAACATTTATTTCAGGATTACAGCTTCTCACAGCATGTTTCTTAATGAAACTTCAGAGGTCCATAACTTGCGACTGAGTGGCCGTAGCGCAAAACCATAATGATATTCTGAATCAGCGAAGAAAACTGCACCAGATAGATACCACGTTATGCCCAGATTTGACAGATAACTTATTGTCTGAGTACCAGGGCATAAAAATTACATAAGAAGCTCAGGAGCGGTCAGATTGAAAAGCAGACGTCATTTTCGTAATCAGCGGCAAAAACTGCATTAGGTGATATAAATTTGATGGCTGTGTACCCTAGATGCGACTGAATTTAGTCACCTTTCAAACGAGCATGTTATAACAAGTGAAGCCATTTTCTTCCTAGCTCATAAAAATGCCAATATCTTCAAAACTAGGCAACGTAGAGCAAAAATAAGATTATTTTCGGAATCAGCAGCAAAAACTACATAAGAAAAACTGCTTTATACCGCGGTTTATGGCTATGCCAGTGAGTAGTGCCAGTCAAGAAATACTGTTGGTCACAACTTTGAACGCAAATTTCTCCCGATCAAGAGCGAGTCTAGCTAAACTGAATGCATTTTCGAACTCAGCACACAAAACTGCATATAACAGTATGCTAACCACTAAGCTTTCCAGAAAAAAATATTTTTCGAACACCTTTGAGAGGCCAAACACCCCCCATACCCCCCCTAAACAGCACACTTTAGTGCGCTCATTTTGTTTGGCCAACTCATGCCTAACTTTTTTTAAAACATTAGCTTGGCAGGGCCTTTGCACAAAAAGTTATAAAGATTTTTCGAAAAAAAACGGAGTGGCATTTTGCGGCAATTTCGCAGTTTTCGGTGAAGATCTCGCTAACCAGCTGCGATCTGGAAGCCGCAGTACCAGAAAATGAAAGGCCGTTGGAAGAGCTACAAAACCATATGCGAGTCGGAATCATAGGTTAAGAAACGAATGAAGGGTGATCGTTTGAATGGAGGGTGTCAGAGCTATTAAAATGAGCCCGAAATTTGCTGCCGACCGAACTTTGAGGGGGTGTAGCTCCGGTTCCAGGGGGTTGCTGGTGGCCGGGCATGCACCGTTGGTCTTCGACTGTCCTCTATTTTAAGAGATATAAATATCAGCCGGATCCGTGAGATGACCCTGCTTGCCCCCTCAAAGCTGACTTTCTCGCAAAATGCATCTTAAACGCTAAGGCGACCAGAAAACATGTAATTCATTAAGTTTTGGCAGATTTTTGTGAATTAAGATGCATTTTGCGAGAAAGTCAGCTTTGAGGGGGCAAGCAGGGCCATCTCACGGATCTGGCTGATATTTATATCTATTAAAATAGAGCACAGTCGAAGACCAACGGTGCATGCCCGGCCACCAGCAACCCCCTAGAACCGGAGCTACACCCCCTCAAAGTTGGGTCGGCAGCAATTTTCGGGCTCATTTTAATAGCTCTGACACCCTCCATTCAAACGATCACCCTTCATTCGTTTCTTAAGCTAGGATCTCGACTCGCATATGGTTTTGTAGCTGGTCCAATGGCCTTTCATTTTCTGGTACTCCGGTTTCCAGATCGTAGCTGGTTACCGAAATATTCGCCGAAAACTGCGAAATTTCCACAAAATGCCACTCCGTTTTTTTTTCGAAAAATCTTTATAACTTTTTGTGCAAAGGCCCTGCCAAGCTAATGTTTTAACAAAAGTTAGGCATGAGTTGGCCAAACAAAATGAGCGCCCCAAAGTGTGCGGTTAGGGGGGGAGGGGGGTGTTTTGGCCTCTCAAAGGTGTTCGAAAAAAAAATTTTTTCTGCAAAGCTTAGTTGTTAGCATACTGTTATATGCAGTTTTGTGTGCTGAGTTCGAAAATGCATTCAGTTTAGCTAGATTCGCTCTGGATCGGGAGAAATTGGCGTCCAAAGTTGAGACCAACCCTTTTTCTTGACTGGCACTACTCGCTAGTATGACCATTAACCGCGGTGCAATGCAGTTTTTCTTACGTAGTTTTTGCTACTGATTCCGAAAATAACTTTATTTTTGCTCTACGTTGCCTACTTTTGAAGATATCGGCATTTTTATGATTTGGGAACAAAACGGCTGCACTTGCTATAACATGCTCGTTTGAAAGGTGGCTCAATTCAGTCGCATCTAGAGTACAGAGCCATAAAAATTTATATCACCTAATGCAGTTTTTGCCGCTGATTACGAAAATGACATCTGTTTTTCAATCTGACTGCTCCTGAGCTACTTATGTAACTTGTATGCCCTGGTACTCAGACAATAAGTTATCTGTCAAATCTGGACATAATATGGTATCTATCTGGTGCAGGTTTCTCCGCTGATTCAGAATATTATCATATTTTTGCGCTACGGTCACTCTGTCGCAAGTTATGGACCTCCGAAGTTTCATTAAGAAACATGCCATGAGAAGCCGTAATCCAAAAATAAATGTTCAGCATTCATGCATTTCTGAAATGAACCTTTTGTCAGTCAATAGTGTACCCAACCTATTTTGACCCGCTGAGTTCAAAAATGGCGTTTGTTTTAATCTATAGTTACTCGTTTTGGAGATATATGAATATGAATGCAAATTTTGTTTGATCAGTAATATCTCAAAATTGAGCAGCAGTAGAGAAAAACAAACGCCATTTTTGAACTCAGCGGGTCAAAATAGGTCGGGTACACTATTGACTGACAAAAGGTTCATTTCAGAAATGCATGAATGCTGAACATTTATTTTTGGTTTACAGCTTCTCACGGCATGTTTCTTAATGAAACTTTGGAGGTCCATAACTTGCGACAGAGTGACCGTAGCGCAAAAATATGATAATATTCTGAATCAGCGGAGAAAACTGCACCAGATAGATACCATATTATGTCCAGATTTGACAGATAACTTATTGTCTGAGTACCAGGGCATAAAAGTTACATAAGTAGCTCAGGAGCAGTCAGATTGAAAAACAGATGTCATTTTCGTAATCAGCGGCAAAAACTGCATTAGGTGATATAAATTTTTATGGCTCTGTACTCTAGATGCGACTGAATTGAGCCACCTTTCCAACGAGCATGTTATAGCAAGTGCAGCCGTTTTGTTCCCAAATCATAAAAATGCCGATATCTTCAAAAGTAGGCAACGTAGAGCAAAAATAAAGTTATTTTCGGAATCAGTAGCAAAAACTACGTAAGAAAAACTGCATTGCACCGCGGTTAATGGTCATACTAGCGAGTAGTGCCAGTCAAGAAAAAGGGTTGGTCTCAACTTTGGACGCCAATTTCTCCCGATCCAGAGCGAATCTAGCTAAACTGAATGCATTTTCGAACTCAGCATACAAAACTGCATATAATAGTATGCTAACAACTAAGCTTTGCAGAAAAAAATTTTTTTCGAACGCCTTTGAGAGGCCAAAACACCCCCCCTCCCCCCCCTAACCGCACACTTTGGGGCGCTCATTTTGTTTGGCCAACTCATGCCTAACGTTTGTTAAAACATTAGCTTGGCAGGGCCTTTGCACAAAAAGTTATAAAGATTTTTCGAAAAAAAACGGAGTGGCATTTTGTGGAAATTTCGCAGTTTTCGGCGAATATTTCGGTAACCAGCTATGATCTGGAAACCGGAGTACCAGAAAATGAAAGGCCATTGGACCAGCTACAAAACCATATGCGAGTCGAGATCCTAGCTTAAGAAACGAATGAAGGGTGATCGTTTGAATGGAGGGTGTCAGAGCTATTAAAATGAGCCCGAAAATTGCTGCCGACCCAACTTTGAGGGGGTGTAGCTCCGGTTCTAGGGGGTTGCTGGTGGCCGGGCATGCACCGTTGGTCTTCGACTGTGCTCTATTTTAATAGATATAAATATCAGCCAGATCCGTGAGATGGCCCTGCTTGCCCCCTCTCTTCGGCACCAAAGCTGACTTTCTCGCAAAATGCATCTTAAACGCTAAGGCGACCAGAAAACATGTAATTCATTAAGTTTTGGCAGATTTTTGTGAATTAAACGCTAAGGCGACCAGAAAACATGTAATTCATTAAGTTTTGGCAGATTTTTGTGAATTAAACGCTAAGGCGACCAGAAGACATGTAATTCATTAAGTTTTGGCAGATTTTTGTAAATTAAACGCTAAGGCGACCAGAAAACATGTAATTCATTAAGTTTTGGCAGATTTTTGTGAATTAAACGCTAAGGCGACCAGAAAACATGTAATTCATTAAGTTTTGGCTATGTTATCACGGTAACCCAGTCATACTGTACTTGTAACAGGTCATCCGTCCAAGGGGTTGTGGGGGTCTAGCGCCAGCCGGAGAAGGTCTGAGCCCAAATTTTGGGAGTGGGTTGGGCACTAAAAACACTAAAAAAACGTAATTTCTCGGCTAAAAATCGTCAAAAATCGCTAATTTGAGCTGAAATACAGCTAGAACGTGCTGTTTTGCAGGCGATTTTAACAATTTTTGGGTCTGAAATTGTAAAAAAAATCGCAAAATTTTGCTCAAAAATACTTGTCAGAAAAATCGGAGGGGGTCAGAAAGATCCTCTCGGGAGGGGGTCCCCATGGCCTAAGTCGGGTGGGGGCAGAGCCCCTGTCACATGTATGAACCCAGTTGTTCCCTACCATGATGCTCAGGTTTTGCAAGAAATGCTAATGAACTACAGATAAAATGGTTGATTTTGCGGTTATAGAGGCCGTTTTTCATCCATTTCATTCTGACATTTTTGTCACTGTAAAAATATTTCGGAAATTTTCCAGCTGACATTTTTTTGGGAAAAGGAACATCTCTAACACCATTCATTCCAATACCCAATAATCGTATCTCAGTTCTGTTTCATTAGAAATTCTAACTTTATTTGGATACGCCGCAGGGGTGGGGTCACTTTACTCAGAAATAAATGTACGCTTGTAAGTAAGGTAGTCTGCTGAGGTGAGAATGGAAATGAGTTTAGATTTACTCCAAACTGAGCGAGCATAATCTGTGCAGTGCGTGCGTGTCTTTGAATAACGAACGACGAGCAACGAAAACCGAGTTGGCCTACTGTCACGACAAAGAGCACATCGACTCTCTGCACGCTACCAAGACTATGAAGAAGAAAAGTCTGCGCAAGATGGCTGCCTGCTTCAACAGCGTCTTTCTCAATGAATTCTCCAACGACTGCGCTTTGCTAGCTGTCGGCGCTTGTTTAGAGGTAAGCTGGCGCCTCTGTCCGTAAAGTTATTCTTTTTGTAGACTTTGTGAACTGTTTAATAGTAAGTCTAGTAAACGCCACCGTGTCAATGCTTTAAGGCTGCTTTATTTCTGTGTTGTCGAGTTAGTCTTCTTCATTAGTATGTGTCGGTCCGTTGGTAGTCTAAAAAAGTTTGTGGTTTGAATTACACGGTTGTTAGTGTCAGACTTAAAAAACTTTTTAATTTTTTTTGAAGAATCAATATGCAAATTAAGGCAAAAAAGTGGAAAAATTCACGTACTGACTAGCACCCAACAGCATGGCTAGGACGTGGCTGGCACAGTTGTTAGGGTTCAAATTTAAAAAAAACATATTTAAAAAAGCCTTCATGCTTCATGAAGGCTTAAAAAATTTTTTTTGAAAAATCAATATGCAAATTAAGGCAAAAAGTGGGAAAATTCACGTACATATAACCAGTTTTTAGTAAATTTTTTGGAAACAGCCAACATTTTATCTAGCAACCTGCATAATACTTCTTTTGCACTGACCCTATCAGCGACTGCTTAAGAAATCCTTCCTTAGGAGTCACCTAGAAGTGCCTCTAAAGACAATTTTCGGTGAAATTATGCAGTTACATACAGGCAGTGTTTAGACCTTGAAAGAATGTGATTAATTGTCATTGCCAACCGAGATCGGGCAGACATGTTAAGTGGGGGGTCGGCGGAATCGGCCGGCATGGTGTGCGTTGGACATCCCTACGGCCCCAAAGTAAAACCCTAAAACAGTTCCGCCCAACTCCCTCTGGGTAGCCAGCAACGGCCATCCATGGTTCTCTCTGATGGGGGTCATTTTCCATAGTAAAACTCCAAAACACCCCTAACGGAAATGGACGTTTCTCAGGGGGCCGAGTTAGCTGAGATACGTGCTATCCAGCGTTCGAAAGCTCACATCATGGGCTTTCAGAATCTGCAATAAAATTTATGGTGATTTTTGTTGCATCAAAAATAATCGATCGCAAATTATCGATTGATCATGATTTTATCAGTTTTCAGTATCTGACTTAAGCAGCTACAAAGGAAAATGGGATGACCAAATTGAGGTTTTCTGGTACGACAAATTCATTGGCGACGCCCATTTATAGCTACATTCACTTGATCAATCGATAATCAATATTCGATCGATTATCGCTTTTTTGCTCTGCAGATGACCCAACTACACAGGCTATGATGTTAGTGGTTTTCGGGCATGCTGATTTCAACCACGATGTCGGTTTAGAGCTATCATCGCGTTTTAATTCGATAATCGATATCGATTGATTATCGATTTTTTGCTGTGCAGATAAACAAAACACAAGCTATAATGACACTGGTTTTCGGGTATGCCGATGTCAACTATTATGTCGGTTTAGAGGTATCATCGCGTTTTAGTTCGATAATCGATATCGATTGATTATCGATTTTTTCTGTGCAAATGATCGAACCACCCAGGCTATGTTTTAGTGGTTTTTGGGCATTCCGATTTCAACCATGATGTCGTTTTAGAGCTATCATAGCAGTGTAGTTCGATTATCAATATCGATTGATTGTCAAGTATCGATTTTTGTGGAATAGGTGAAATTAGAGTGCGAACAATACCTAAAAAAACCCAATACCCAATACCAATACCTGAGACCCCCAATACCCAATACCCAATACTTGCGTAGCTGGGCCAATCAAATTCATTTCGGTGGATAGGTACATTCTAGTTGTGTACACAACATTTTTGGCACTGCAATTAAAATTTTTAAGAGGCTGGTTGGGCCGCTGCCCAAGCAGGGCGAGAAAATTTTGAAAAATTAGCCTTTCAGAAAACATTTAGAAGCCGTTTTAGACGTAAAAATATCAGAAATTGACAGTTTTGGTACTTAATACTTCGTAATTCAGTCCTGTTTCTTACTTCCGGCGATTTTTTTCATAGCTCGGCCGGAAATTGTGTGCACCACCGCAATAGCCATGGGTACGGTACTGGTACATTATGGTGGCATTAGAAATGTCACCATTTTTATTTTAGATAAGAACAGAGACTGGTGTAGCGCTTAGAAACGTGTACACTTTAGGAAATTCTACTAACGTTTAGTTGATAGACCGTCCATAAACGACGACATTCCAGAGGGGGGGAGGGGGGTCGGCCGAAATGCGACGATAGACGACACACCAGGAGGGAGTAGGGTTGGCAAAAAACGACGTCGCTTTTTTGGAATTTTAGATAACTTTAATTGAATAATTTTCAATTTAAGTACATTCTGTCAGAGGTTTCTACAATGCAGAAAAGCTTCCAGAGTGTTTGTAGGGATTTATTCAATTGATTGCGCAGTATGCTAACAAGAAAACATGACAGTTCTGTATGTACTGCACTGTTGTCAGGGGGAGGTAAACCGAAAACGACGTCATCATAGGGGAAGGGTCCCCTAGAAACGACGCAAGGCGATTTTGGGGGGAGGGGGCTCCGAAAAATCGGGATTTTGGAACAATATCGTTTATGGATGACTCCTTAACGCGAAACCAGCTTACTAAACCGAATCATCGATCAACTTTTTCGATTTTTTCAGATCAATTTTTCTGGTCAACATCAATTTTTCTCTATTTTTAATTGTCCAATTTAGTATTGGGTATTGGGGGGTAAAAACCCCAATACCCAATACCCAATACCTGGAAAACACCCCAATACACCCAATACCCAATACCAAATACCCAATACCAGTTCGCACTCTAGGTGAAATAATACAACTTCCGCCTTATGCGTTTTCTGCTATTACTTGTTGTAGCTAAGCTGGTGTCCGTTTACCCATAGTGAATGCATCTATGGGCATTTTGAATAGTCCAACTGTGTTTAGCATAACTGTACTCTAATAGGAAAAAATTAGGCTAGGGAAGTATATCGAAGGCCGCATACATAAAATGGGTTTTGGTGCAGAACACAAAAAGAAAGCAAGACTTCAAAACCATCTATTCTAAAATATTTGGACCGAATACTACATGCTCCAAAGGAATCAGAGTTTTGTAGTACATAAAGCGTATGTATAAACTAGTAAGCGGCCAGGAGCCTATAACGCTATTCTATATTAATCGAACTATACTGCAATGATAGCACTAAAATGACATGATGGTTGAAATCGGATTGCCCAAAAACCACTAAAAACATAGCCTGTGTGGTTCGATCATTTGCACAGAAAAAATCGATAATCAATCGATATTGATAATCGAACTAAACTGCAATGATAGCTCTAAACCAACATCGTGGTTGAAATCGGCGTGCCCGAAAACCACTGACATTATAGCTTATGTGTTTTGTTTGTTTCCACAGCAAAAAAATCGATAATCAATCGATATCGATTATCGTATTAAAAATGCAAGTATAGATAGAAACCGATATAATGGTTGAAATCGGCATGCCCAAAACCCACTGACATTATAGCTTATGTGTTTTGTTTATTTGCACAGCAAAAAAATCGATAATCAATCGATATCGATTATCAAATTTAAACGCGATGATGGCTCTAAACCGATATCGTGGTTGAAATCAGCATGCCCGAAAACCACTGACATTATAGCTTATGTGTTTTGTTTATCTGAACAGCAAAAAAATCGATAATCAATCGATATCGATTATCGAATCAAAACGCGATGATGGCTCTAAACCGACATCGTGGTTGAAATCAGCATGCCCGAAAACCACTAACATCATAGCCTGTGTAGTTGGGTCATCTGCAGAGCAAAAAAGCGATAATCGATCGAATATCGATTATCGATTGATCAAGTGATCGTAGCTATAAATGGGCATCGCCAATGAATTTGTCGTACCAGAAAACCTCACTTTGGTCATCCCATTTTCCTTTGTAGCTGCTTTAGTCAGATGCTGAAAACTGATAAAATCATGATCAATCGGTACTTTGCGATCGATTATTTTTGATACAACAAAAATCACCATAAATTTTATTGCAGATTCTGAAAGCCCATGATGTGAGCTTTCGAACGCTGGATAGCACGTATCTCAGCTAACTCGGCCCCCTGAGAAACGTCCATTTCCGTTAGGGGTGTTTTGGAGTTTTACTATGGAAAATGACCCTCATCAGAGAGAACGATGGATGGCCATTGCTGGCTACCCAGAGGGAGTTGGGCGGAACTGTTTTAGGGTTTTACTTTGGGGCCATAGGGATGTCCAACGCACACCATGCCGGCCGATTCCGCCGACCCCCCACTTAACATGTCTGCCTGATGGCTGCCCGATTTCGGTTGGCAATGACAATTAAATACAGTAGATTCCATCATTATTCATCATTGTTTGTTTGACTATTACCTATATTGTTGTGCACCTGTACTAGCGTTTTCGAACAGGTTTCTTAATTGACGAGGTGCAAAAGTGGAAAATTGGTTGTAAGTACCTGTACTAGCACGTTGGACCCCTTTAAGAAGACGATTTTAAAATTTAAAAAAAGCAGAAATTTTTGGCCTTCAATGAATGTTTTTAACAACAAATGTGGAAATTGCAAGTTGTAGGCGGTGGACGCAGTGGTGGAGGGTGAGGTGCGTAGTGGGGTGTGCGTTGTGCGGCCTCCAGGCCACCATGCAGAGAGGGACCAGCCCTATGGCTTCTGTCTCTACAATAACGTGGCGGTGGCTGCCGAGTACGCCAGACGTCGTCATGCAGTTAATCGAGTTCTTATTCTTGATTGGGATGTGCACCATGGGAATGGAACCCAGCACCACTTTTATGAGGTTCGTCTAATTAACTTTAATTGGCAAAACTCTGTCAGCCAGTATAGGGATTTCTTCTTACCAGAGTGAAATGAATTTAGGACCCCAACGTGCTGTACATATCACTGCACCGCTTTGAGCACGGAATGTTCTTTCCTGTCACTCGCGACAATGCAGGTGGTCATACAAAGACGGGAGCTGGAGATGGAAACGGGTTCAACGTCAACCTGCCCTGGTCTGGGGCCTCTATGACCAATTCCGAGTATGTGGATGCCTTGTTCAGGGTGAGTCACTAACACAAACAAGGCTTCTTGGGTGTACGAGGGTCTGTCAGCAGACATGAACATGGACATTTCGGATGAGGGGTGGTAAATTTTCAAATCCTGAAGGGGTAGCGGCGGCTGAGGGGTGGTTTGAGGGGATTGTAAGCCGAAAAGTCCGTTTTTTTACTAAAATCAAGTTTTTAGGCGTACTTTTCGCTATTCTGAGCTCATTTACACCTAATCTAGGTATGCTTTTATCAAAATTTTCTATACAAAAATCTTCCAAAAAAATCCTGAGGGGGGTAGCGGCCGGCTGAGGGGGGGGTAGGTTAGAGCCTGAGGGGGCCAACCACCCTCAGCCCCCCTTCCCGGATTATTTTGACCCACTCCATACGATTTTTCTGGGACGCAATTTTATGCCAAATTTTTGCAATTTCAGTCACGAAAACTGCCAAAATTCCCGCTAGAACATCTAATCGTCTCTGTATCCGGGCGCATAGTAGCACTTTTTAGCCGAATACCGTTTTTGCGATTTTTGAGTGACTTTTGTACTCTAATCCGCCTCCGAATTTCGGTTACATGTTTGACCGTAGAATATTGTATTGTCTGTGGTCAGAAATTTTGATTGACTCCAACTCGGAAATTTTACCCTCAGAGTGCCGTTTGAATCACTGTAACATGTCATCCGCCCACGCAGACATGGGCAAAGGGGGGCTGAGGGGCGGGGGGGTTGGCCCCTCATCAGGCTCTGATCTACCCCCCATCAGGCGCTCATACTCCCCATCAGCCCCCCCATCAGGAATTGAAAATTCTACCCCCATCAGCCGAAATGCTAGCCCATGTCTGCGCCCACGGCGGATGTGGGTTGGGGGAGGGGGTCTGGCGCTGGCCGTGGCTCTGAACCGAACTTCTAGGGAGGAGGTTGGGCACTAAAAACGCTGAAAAATCGCAAGTTTTCGTCTAAAAATCGTCAAAAATCGCTAATTTGGCTCAAATACAGTTAAAATTGTGTGTTTTACAGGCGATTTTGGCAATTTTTGTGTCTGACATTCTAAAAATCGCAAAAATTTGGGGAGGGGGTTCCGATCGGTGGGTCTGGCCTAAGTCGACTGGGGGCCCCCTGTTATACTTGTATGGTTTGAATGCGTTTTTCGAAATTTTCTCCCCTGGCTGGTTGGTGGGTGAGCGAATGTTCTCTGCAAAAGCCGCCCCAACCCAGCTTCCCCTCTACTTTCAGATAGTTCTACCGGTCTGTTACGAGTTCAGTCCGGACCTGGTGCTGGTCTCAGCCGGGTTCGACGCTGCGCTCGGCGACCCGTTGGGCGGCTACCAACTGACGCCCGAGTTCTTCTCACTCACCACTCATCTGCTGCGCGCTCTGGCCAACGGTCGTCTGATTCTGGCTCTGGAAGGCGGCTACAACTTACAACAGATTAGCAATTGCATGAGTGTCTGCGTTAGAACTTTGTTGGGCGGACGGCCCGACCCGCTCACCTTGAACCGACGCCTCTTGACCGGTGCTGTCGACCAGATCAGACAGGTGGCTGAGGTGCAGAGTCAGTATTGGACTTGTCTCAACCGATACCAGAAGAGACTGGCCGAGCGGCCCAAGCAGGAAGAGAAGCCATTGGAAGAAGAACTTGATCGATTGACATTGGGAGAGGAAGGTAGGTCAGTTGCTCTAACCGGCACAAACGATTTTTCCGTTCAGCTCACCGGAACGGAACATTTTGAACAACCACTGCAAGCCAACAAGCTAACAGTTTTTCCTGCAAATTTGTCAGCCACTACAGTTTCTACAAAAGAAGCTCTAGACCAATTTACAGAACAAACGGACAAGAATTGAGCTCACAGAAGCGTTTCAAATTTTTCCATTCGGGTGAGCTGAACGGAAAAATTGTTTGTTTCTACCGGTACAGTTCTGAATTCCATACATGTACAGGGCCGTCTAGATTTACAACCCAACAGACCTTTTGCTGTAGCAACTGTGTTTCTCAACTGATTTGAATGAAGGATAAATAATTTCTAGAAAGAGTGCTTAATTTTTATTAAGATACTCTGCTTGGTTCCTGAGATATTTGCCCTCAAAGTCGAAACAGAGTTTTTGGGAGTGGCACGTCCGTGGTGCATTTAGTAGCATCTTGCCTACCATGCTCACGGTGCGTGACACATAGTGGTTCGAGCCCGTCTCAGCCCAAGTGATTACCTCGCATGTTGCCCTATTGGGTTACTGCTGGCTTGATCTGGTGTACATACATGTGCGTTGTATAATGTTATTTATTTATAAAAGCGGTTTTTCTTATTCCGTTGCACTTCACAATGTAACAGATTCCTACTGCTGAGGGCTAACGAGACTTTTCTGGAGAAGCAACCGAGTGTTTATGTCACCAATAAAGCCTCCTCAGCAGAAGTAATCTGTTTTTTAATCAACTGCAACGTAATTTCTCTTATTCACTGCCAAAATCGGAGTTTTGAATTTGATGGCAAATATCTCACAGGAACTGAACAAAGCAGAACTATAGGATCATAATAAAAATTAAAACAACCTTTCAGAAGACATTTATCTTTCGTCTAAAAAAGTTTAATTAAAATCGGTTGAGATTTGCGGTTTCTACAGCAAAAAATCTACTGGGTTGGGTTTTTTGACGGACTCTGTAGTACCAGAGCAACCGAAGGTTGGGTTACCCTGCCGTGGGTTAGGTACCAATACGATTTGACGTTAAGTAATTAGCTGACTGTATTGGAGCTTCAGCTTCAGCTTCGGCTTGTCTGTCTGAGCCGGCAACGGTCTCCGAAGAGAAGAAAGATGCCAACCACAACAGAATCTCGGGCATTAGAGAATTGCTGGGATTACCGGAAGGTCGATTTGTCGGTTTCGTGTCCAAGTTAACTGTGCATTTATCGACTGTTTAGGGTGCGGCACGAACGCAGCGCAACTGCACGCAGTGGTGCCACTGCCCTTTTGTCCCCACTTGACTCAAATCGAGGCTGTGCCTGAATCAGGTATTAACACGCAGACACCATGTAAAGTCTGCGCTAACGTCGGTGAGAACTGGATCTGTCTCTCTTGTTATGAGGTACTATATTTTTTTACCTCTCCCTCTGATTTATAGACCGTTTGACAATGACACCCTTTCACATCTGGCACTTACAGCCGTTTATGGTAGCGGCACCATATATGGTATGAAGTTTGAATGAAGTGATACCATTGGTACCGGTACAGGTACCAATTCGAAGGTAGGGGTACCATTATGGTACCACCAGAGTCCCCGAACGTGGGGCATCATTATGGTACCGGTACAGGTACCAGTTCGAAGGTAGGGGTACCATTATGGTACCACCAGAGTCCCCGAACGTGGGGCATCATTATGGTACCGGTACAGGTACCAGTTCGAAGGTAGGGGTACCATTATGGTACCACCAGAGTCCCCGAACGTGGGGCATCATTATGGTACCGGTACAGGTACCAGTTCGAAGGTAGGGGTACCATTATGGTACCACCAGAGTCCCCGAACGTGGGGCATCATTATGGTACCGGTACAGGTACCAATTCGAAGGTAGGGGTACCATTATGGTACCACCAGAGTCCCCGAACGTGGGGCATCATTATGGTACCGGTACAGGTACCAGTTCGAAGGTAGGGGTACCATTATGGTACCACCAGAGTCCCCGAACGTGGGGCATCATTATGGTACCGGTACAGGTACCAGTTCGAAGGTAGGGGTACCATTATGGTACCACCAGAGTCCCCGAACGTGGGGCATCATTATGGTACCGGTACAGGTACCAGTTCGAAGGTAGGGGTACCATTATGGTACCACCAGAGTCCCCGAACGTGGGGCATCATTATGGTACCGGTACAGGTACCAATTCGAAGGTAGGGGTACCATTATGGTACCACCAGAGTCCCCGAACGTGGGGCATCATTATGGTACCGGTACAGGTACCAGTTCGAAGGTAGGGGTACCATTATGGTACCACCAGAGTCCCCGAACGTGGGGCATCATTATGGTACCGGTACAGGTACCAGTTCGAAGGTAGGGGTACCATTATGGTACCACCAGAGTCCCCGAACGTGGGGCATCATTATGGTACCGGTGCAGGTACCAATTCGAAGGTAGGGGTACCATTATGGTACCACCAGAGTCCCCGAACGTGGGGCATCATTATGGTACCGGTACAGGTACCAGTTCGAAGGTAGGGGTACCATTATGGTACCACCAGAGTCCCCGAACGTGGGGCATCATTATGGTACCGGTGCAGGTACCAATTCGAAGGTAGGGGTACCATTATGGTACCACCAGAGTCCCCGAACGTGGGGCATCATTATGGTACCGGTACCATAAACGGTTTTAAGTACCTGACTGTTTCGTGATATCGTTCATTAGGGTGATGGGATTACACGGTTAATCTGGGCTCAAATACAACTGAAACTCGCTGTTTTACCGGCAACTTAAGCAATTTTGGAGCTTGTAATTTTGAAAATGCATGAAAAGTGCTCAAAAATTGTCCCAGAAAAGTCGGATTGCCGTCTGATGGTCTGGCTATAATAGTCAGTACCCCTCTGTTTTGGCTCCTTCTGTTAAGGCAGATTGGTGTCTTCTTTGATTGACTTCTGCGAGTCCACTGGCACTCTATAAGGGTGCTCTACCTCGCCAATTGGACTTTTGCGGACTAGCAGTCGATTGCGCAAAAATCTAATTGGCGAGGTAGAGCGGCGTGCTAAGGTGCCAGTGCCACCGGACGGGCAGAAGTAAAACTAAATCGGTGGTTAGGTTGTATTGAGAATGAGAAAGGTTGACGTTCAGTAAGTGCAGTGGTTTCAGGTCTACTGTAGTCGCTATGTAAATATGCACGGTTGTGTGCACTCGGTAGAGTCTGATCACGTGATGGCTCTGAGTCTAGCAGATCTGTCTGTCTGGTGTCACAGGTGTGACGCCTATGTACACCACCAATCAGTGTTGCCGGCCAAGAACGCCGCCCATCTCAATAAGTTCGGGGTGCGCTTGCCCCAGTGATCATTGGTTGCTTGTCCAGAAGCCTGTCGAGCTGTCTGATACTGATTGGCTGCTTTCAACTTCGACTGCACAGTAATGACACCGAATTTTTTTACTGAAGATTTAACGAATTTTTGGGCCTAGTGCTAGGGCATTCTGAGGTTAAATTTACTAGCTGGTAACACTCGACTTCTTTCTATGTACATTGTACAATAGGTCCATGCGGCACGCCACTGATTCACCTCTAATTTGGCATGCTTTCATACATATTTGTTTTTTATAGGCCATGGAATACAATTTATTGGAGGTGTCGGTACCGTGCGTTAAAGTTGCTGTTTGTAAAGTGCATTCTGCTAATTGTTGCATTTTGTTGCCCAAGTCTGTATTTACAGTGCTTCTGACTTTTCTATTGTCTGCTTTTCAGTAGTAAAACCTGTTGTAGCATTTACCAAGGTAGACTGTGTTTAGAAGTACATTGAATGCAACCGGTTGTTATAACAGTATAAAAGCATTGATAACCGCTTTTGCTCATTTCAACTGTTTCTTTGTCACAGCCTTGCTATCATTTTGCCGGAGGAGCCGTTTGGTAGTCACATCAGTGCCGAGGCGTTTGACAGAGACAATACGTTCAATCTAGCTCGTGCTATTGTTAAAGTTCGTCAGCTGATGTGAGCTTATCTTTAACGGTTTCTACTGAAAACTTCGTCCTAAAATTGTTGAAGTAGTTGGGCCGGCCTGAACGGGATAGTTTCGAACCTTGACGCAATCCATCTATTTGTCATTGCTTTGCTATGCCACTCATTGTTGAGCAAAATTTGCATACAGCCTGAATAATGCATGTTTGACCGTAACTGGGCCTTGGATTAAAAAGTGCAGCTGAGTTTTGGTGGTCAGTGTCTTCTGTCATCTTGCCTTCGTTGGTTGGTTGGTCCTGTGCAGAGCTGCGTATTAGAGGTACGTTGTTGCTGAAGCTGGCGTATCAAGGATATTCCAAAGGGGTAGGAAATTTTGAAAAGGTACCTTGTTGGGCTGGGCCGCTGTGCAGCCGGGGACCGGGCGAGAAAATTTTGAAAAGTAAATTTGCGTTGAGAGATTTAAAAAGGTTTTCTGAGCGTGCGCTTTAGCAGCACATAATGTATTCTTTCGCGTATTCCCTGGACACGCCTTTTCACACTAGAAACGAACGAGCGGTTCGCATTTATTGTTCGATTCGAATTGAGCGCAATTTGGTCTGCGGCTTGATATCACTATACTACGGTGCGTCTTGAAAGCAGAAGAGCGGTGGTTTTCGCTGGTTTGTTCTGTGTGTAGTTGTTGAGCACAGACAGTGTACATAACTAAAATGGCCTCTGAAAGTGAACAGTACGGCATTCATTTTGCGGTGCAGAAGCTTATGGAATTCTTTGAGTCAGTTTTTTTATCTTGGTGGCTGTGCTTGTTTTTAGAATTTTTATAGAGCTAGAGTGAGTAGAAGAAATAGAATGAATGTTAGGTGGATTTCAGGTTAGCCGACAACAACGAGAGAGCACAAGAGTGGTCACAGTTGTTGGTTGAGAGTTTGGCCAGTCCCCGCGCTACTCAGTTCCAGGTACGGTTTTGGTACCCAGCCATACATGTAACAGGGGTCTCCTCCCCACCCAAATTACGTAGGCCAGACCCCCCATCGATGATAAACCGAGACACTTCTCCCGACCCCCTCCAATTTTTCTCGCAAGTAACCTTTTAAATAAGTTTTTGCAATTTTTAGAATTACAGGCACTAAAATTGCCAAAGATATGGCCTATAAAACAGCACTTTTCAGCTGTATTTGAGCCCAAGTTAGCGATTTTTGACGATTTTTAGGTAAAATTTGATGTTTTGCGATTTTTGAGTGTTATTTAGTACTTACCCCTCCCCTAGAATTAGACTCAGACCCCCCATGCCGGCGGCAGACACCAAATCCTCCCCATCGACCTCTTGCATGTATGTACCTAGGTATCGAGCTTTGTTTTATTATTCAGTACACGACGGGGCTGGGCTAGGGAGGGAAACAGACATTTTTAGCATGTTGATCGATTTTTTAAGTTTAGTTCATGCATGTAAATAAGTAGTGACACCCAGGCACTTTACGCCATATTAGCAGAGGTGCCATGGCATATTTATGGTACCATCTCACTTCCACTTTCAGAGCGGCGCGTCCAACCTGCTCACCAAGCTGAAAAGAGGATCGGCGCACCCTTCAAAGCTAGAAGCTTGTTTCGAAGAGATCAGAAATTGCAAGTCGGTGGTCTGTACTGTTAGTTAAAGTTGACAGGTACAGGATTTCAGTCCACAGATGGCTCGTAGAATGCTGGGCCTGGTGTCTGAGCTCAACGACAACCCGGAGGTGCAGCAGAGTCTCTGTCAACCGTCGGATCCTCCCTCCTCGGCCGCAAGTGCCTCCAGCACAGGCAGTTTCGATTATCAGACTCCGCCCGCTACTCGGTAATTTTTGTTTCTCTTACGTCCGAACAACATCTACCGGACGGTTAGGGGTCAACCCCTTGCTACCCCTTCCCCACGAGACAGTTTAGGGAAGCAAGCAGTACACAAGTACTAACAAAGTTGTTTGTTAGGGTCATAAATTAATGAAATCGCTTTGCGACAAATCTGCGTTTTCAGAAGCATTTCTGTCATGCTACGCTTGATCTTAGCTCAGGACTAGTTAGAATTTGGACAAACCAAGTTGAAAAACCCTTGACCGGATCCCCACCTGATAGCCAGCAGCCCCTACCCCACCCGGACCTGTACATAAGAGTGGTTCTAATTTGCAGTAGTAGGGATGAGGCGTCGGGCGGAGAGGCAGCAGTGACTTTGTCCAACATGATAGGGCGTCTGAACCTGGACTCCGGTTTCGTCACACAACGCACCGCCACCTCGTCGCCTTCTGTCCGGTCGGCCGAGCGGCCCGCCTCTGCTCTCAACTTCGTAAGGCCTTCTGCTCATTGCCAAAGCTAGCTAAGATTACTTTGAGTGGTCATATTTAGCTGACCAATCTGGACGCGGCCAGACTCAGCAGCGACTTCAAAGTTTCTGTGTCGATGGTGCAACAGGCACACTGGAAGAGAGAGCGCTTTGACCGATGTACGTTTGGTTTGGGCTATCGTTTAAATTGAATGGAACGTGCGTTGCAGTGAAGGAAAAGTTCCCCGATGTCCATTCGACCGATGTGGGCCCGTTTCCGCCGTTCGACTTTCTTGAGGATGATCCGGTAGATTCTATTTGTTTGCTCTAAGCCCATACATGTAACAGGGGGTCTGCCCCCCACCGGACTTAGGCCAGCCCCCCCCCCCCCGAGACGATTTCGCCGACCCCCCCCCTCCGATTTTTCTGGCAAGTGAATTTTTGAGCAAATTTTTGCAATTTTTTACAATTTCAGACAAAAATTGCCAAAATCGCCTGCAAAACAGCACTTTTTAGGTGTATTTCAGCCCAAATTAGCGATTTTTAGCCCAAAAAATGCGATTTTTTCGATTTTTGAGCGTTTTTTAGTGCCCTACCCCCCTCCCAAAATTTTGGCTCAGACCCCCCCCGGCCGGCGCCAGACCCCCCCCAACCCCCCTCCCCCATCGGCGGATGACCTGTTACATGTATGTCTAAGCCTATTTCCACCATAACCTATCTTTCGTGCTTGTTCACGATTTTAAGAGCCAGTTTAAATTAATGGCGACCTTTGAGCGGCCAAAGTTTGGCCGAGGTTATCCGATTTCGCTCAAAAATTGCATGCACACATACATACGTCGAACACACTCTGATCTGGAGGAAAGCGAGGATTCTAAAAATGCCATTTTCATTTCGCTACGACCGAAAACGAAAAAGTTATTAACGAAAAACGAAAAATTATTAGTTTTCGTAATTCTGGAACCGAGGCCTCCCGGAAGCTGATAATTTCAGGTAATGTTTCATACATCAATGTATGTCTGCATGCAAAATCTGAGCGAAAATGAGAACCTCGCACTAACTTTGGCCGGTCGCCATTAATCTAAACCGACTCTTAAAACTGAAATTACACGAGTACCTAATCAACTTTGTTGTGTGTAATCACATCAGTGTTAATTAATTTTCAGTACGATGACACGGTCGATAAGCTGGACTTGAAAGACCAAGAGTATCTGATAATTGAAGACCTGCTGAATTGTTTTTTTGTGAGTTCAGTTTATGCTGCTTTGACCTAACTGTGGAACCTCCTTATGAAATGATTTTACGGTCACAGTGAGTGCACCATTTACGGAGGTTCCACTGTATGCGCATGCGTGTTGTGGTATGAGGCAGACATGGGCAAGACGGGCAGAGGGGTGGTTGGGCACTAAAAATCGCTAATTTGGGCTCATTGTGTTTGAAATTGCAAAAAAATCGCAGATTTGCTCAAAAAATTAGTTCAGTCTAAGTCGGGTGGGGGGCATGTTAGACGTAAGTAAGGAGAAGAGAGCTGCAGCCATTTAGGGCAACCACGCCGAGAACATCCGAGCGGTTCGCAGCGACGGTGTGGACAGCGAGATAAAGTTCAGCTTCAATCTGAGCATCGACTCGACACTCCGCCAACAGGCCAAACAGATGCTGCCTCTCGCCTCCCACTACGACATCGTCGCTCGCTTCAGACTCAGTCAGTCGCTCTATCTGTTGCTTTGATTGATTGTTTTCTATTATTATTATTATCCTAATACAGCCAGGCATTTTTTATGGTATCGACACCATGTAAGTAGTGGTGCCATATGGTACCACCACAGGGCCCGAAGGTGGGGGTGCCATATATGGTACCAGCACCTTATGGTGTTGTTGTTGTTCGTAGCCGGGAACAAATAGGCTTCATCTTCAAGCTTCAAAAGTCAGGCGGCCGACCCTTCTGTCCCACTGGTAGCTGTCGTACAGGCGAGATATGGGCGGCCCGGCTGCACATTAAACCATCTGCACAAGGCGTCATCAGTGGCAGGGGTCCCAGCGGACATAGGAAGGTAGTGCTGACAGTTTAGGCAAGAGTCCGAAACCAACAATCACGTAGCAACAGAAACAAGCTACGCGCCCGGAGAGAAGGCGTTGCCATTTAGGGACTAGCCAGGTTCACCTGGGGCCTTTAAAGTCCACTCAGCATTGGCCCACGGAGGGTATGTTGAGCTGCCCCGGAGGCGGCAACACTGAACCCCCTTATATGGTGTCGGTGCCATAAACGGCGTTAAGTGCCTGACTGGCGCCGTTTATGGTACTGGCACCATATATGGTACCATCACTGTGGCCGAACGTGGGGTTACCATAATTATATGGTGACGGTACCATGTATGGTGCCACTAGCCTAGGTAACGGTACCATATGGTGCCACTAGCCTAGGTAACGGTACCATATGGTGCCACTAGCCTAGGTAACGGTACCATATGGTGCCACTAGTAGAGATGTTCCATGGAAAATTTCCAATGGAAAAAAAGGAAATTTTCCGGAAAATTTCCGGAAATTTTCCTAGGGGGTCGGAAAAAAATGGAAAAAAAGGAAAAATATTCATTACTGCTTTTTAATGAACCTGACGCGTTTAGCGCTCTTAATGCGATCAAAGAAACGTGAATCAGGTCTATTTCTAGTTGCATTTCCGTATTAGGTTCAGTTTGTTCGGCAAGCTCTCACTTTTGTTCCTGATTAAGTGGTCACAAGATAAATTCGGTACCCACAATAATTTTTTCAAGTGATAAAATGGATAGATAACGGAAAAACGTATAGAGGTTTGTTCAGTTGTTGAAAAAAGAAGACCAGAACACTTTTTCTTTTAAAATTTACACTGCAGTTTTAGTGCCTAAAATGGCGTCAGGACGTCCTAAGGACGATGTTACGTGGTCTCATTTTACCGTTAAAACAGAGGAAGGGAAGAAAGTTGCTTATTGTTACTGTGAGTCGCGCTATCTGAATAATGTAACCAGAATGCACAAGCATTTGGTAGACAAGTGCAAGCGATTTCCATTGCCTGCGCGCCAGGCCTATCTCAGTCTCTCTACTGGTACCAGAGTACGCTGTTCCGCTCCCGCCAGCTCTTCCGGCAACTCTCCCTCCAGCAGCAGAACAGCTGGTTCAAGCTGCTGCCGCCGACAGCGATGACAGTCAGGTCTCAGCTCCTCCACAACCGAAAAAAACCAGACAGTCCTCTTTGCTTGGTGGTTTCACTACAACCGGAATCGACAAGATGACCCGCGAACAGCAATCCGAGCTGAGCCAGATGTTTCTGAGAGCTATGGCAACAAGCAACATGGCTCTGAATTCATTCGAGACAGAGGAGTGGGAGAGTTTCTTTCAAAAGCTGCGCCCTGCTTTTCGGATCCCTGGTAAAGCACTTTCTACAACCTTTCTGGCCAGAGAGTATGATGAGGTTAAAGCGGATGTATCAGCAGAAGTTGCGAAAAGCTCCAGTCTAGCTGTTTAGAATCTGCTCCGATCTCGATACATAGGCTGTTGTTGCGTTGTTAGCTTCCGATACATTACATGTTTGCAGTCATTTGTCGGTTGAACTCTCTTGTCTGGTCTGAATTAAACTCTATCTGTGGTTAAAAATATTATAATGCATAGAAAAAAACAAAAAAGCTGTCTAGAATTATCTAGGACCTGCAAGGAGCCCATTTCTGGCGTTTTCTCAAATTTTTAAATTTGGAAATATATTATGGAAAATTTCCGGTAAATTTCCGGAAATTTTCCGGAAAATTTCCGGCGGACATTTTTTTCCGGAAAAGGAACATCTCTAGCCACTAGCCTAGGTAACGGTACCATATGGTGCCACTAGCCTAGGTAACGGTACCATATATGTAGGTATGGCCAATGGTTTTCAAAAATTCACGCTACAGCAAAAAAAATTATGCTAAAACCGCCGATAACATGACCGGATGCGATAATTTACGCAAAAAACCGCACTTGATTCCGTGAAAAATTAGAAAAATGCGATCTAAAAGCGTCCGTCTGCGAAGAACTTTTGTATGGCGCACTTGGTACCATTTTTAATTATGGGCAACAGATTTGAATAACTCGCGCTAGAAGCAAAATTTGCGCTAAAACGGCAATAGTATGACCGGATGCAATTATTTACGCAAAAAACCGTACATAATTTCATGAAGAATTGGAGAAATGCGGGTTCAAAACAGCCCCGTGGATCAAATCGCGTAAATTAGTGTTTATAACTTGGTCGCCGTCCCAGCGGTGGCTGATTTTCTATGGCGCGTCTTACGAAGGTGAAACCAACTTGATTGTTTAAAATCTACTAGAAAGATGTGAATAATCGTCCCCCAGCTAAATTTATGCAAAAAAGTATGATTGCAAGTGTTGGGTACAATAAAAGCCTGAAATGGCAAAAATTTAGGGTTACAGAAACTTCAACACCGTTTGTGGGGTTAACGGCAAAGAGCAGAGAGCAAATTCTTATATCATTCGAAAGTCTTAACTCTACTGTACACGGAACCGATTGAACATCTTGCGCCGAATTCGTCGTTTTTTTACAAGAACGAGGAACATGAAAAAAATTCACGAAAATGCCCATTTTCAGTAGTTAAGAAAGAATCAAATTTGTGGGGACCATGCCGAAGTGCGGAAAGAAAAAAAGCGGTGCTATATAGGTAACGAGTTGCGCTGATTTTAAAGCCGGTTGAACAAAATTTGAATCAACTCTCCTTTTAGCAGAAAATGGCCATTGAAAAACGACGAATTCAGTTTTTGAGAGGAAAATGCCCTTTAACGGCCGAATTATGATTCAAAATGCATCTTATTCGATAGCTCACACTCTGTTTCATATAAATACATCACATCCCCCTATCAATAACGGAACACGAAAAAGCATTTGCGCTTGAAGTTGCAAAAACGGCTTTGGACCACTTTTTGGCTGTGATTTTGTATTTTCTATTCGGCGCGGCGCGAACGTGCTTTGGCCATCCCTAATATATGGTGACGGTACCATAAAGGGCGTTAGTGCCTGGCTGTAATATATAAATTAAGAGTACGACAGTCCGGTGTACGGTCGAGTGGGTCAGGCACTGAGCAGCGGTCTCGGGGAGTTGCTGACCGAGTATCGGAAGTCGATTCTGTTGCTGGAACAAGAGTGGTTGAAAGACGAACTGACGTTGCAGTCGCTGTTCTACCAGATTCAGCCCTCAGTCAAACTGCTCTCCTTGCTCTCTGAAATCTGCACGCAAATAGTGGAGGTATATAACTGATTTTTTTATGAACGCTGCTTTCGACCTTTGTGTACGAGCCGCTGGTAATTCAGTCCAACACTCAGTAAGGTTGACACTCGTATACTGTATTTTCCGCTACAACTGTACTGTATTCTTATTCCCATCGCTAGCCCTAGCCATTTTTTCCGTGTTATCGTTCTCGTCCTAGAACTAATTCGATCCGATCTGTCGGGGGCCTTGCAGCCTATCTATTGGGTCAATTTCGCAACCCCGAATAGGTCGGACGTTTGCCCTTCTTTCGCTGCCCAGCCACCACAGTTGTTTAAAAATTTTTTAAGGCTAAAAAATGTTGCTTTTTCAAAAATTTGAAAAAATTTTTTTTGAAAATCGTCTTTATGGGGTCCAGCATATGAGTACTGGTACTTACAACAAATTTTCCGGTTTTGCACTTCAAGTCAGTTAAGAAACCTGTTCGAAAACGTTAATCCAGGTGTAAACTGCATAATTTCAACGAAAATTGTCTTCAGAATAACTTTTTTGGGTCAATTCTAAGGAAGGGTTTCTTAAGCAGTCGCTGTTAGGCTCAGTGCAAAAGAAGTATTATGCAGGTTGCTAGATAAAATGTTGGCTGTTTCCAAAGAATTTACTAAAAATTGCATGTTTGTTTGTACATGAATTTTCCAACTTTTCGCCTTAATTTGCATATTGATTTAAAAAATTTCTGAGCCTTCAAAAAAACCTTTTATTAAATAGGTTTTTTTAATGTGACCCTAACAACTGTACCAGCCACAACCTAGCCATGCTGTTGGGTGCTAGTCAGTAAGAGAGTGCCAGGCATGTTGACGCCATGGTCACGTCAGCTCCGGACGGACGCCGGTGCCACGGTACGAAGAGGGCTCCTGTGATAGTTGATCTCTCAGACAGCTCCTGACTAAGTCGATCTTCTCCTACAACGCGGCATGCTTTGTGAAGCGGCAGCTCCAGTCGGTTCCCATTTACCTACTTGCTGTCACCAGCTTTCGGTGGCCTGGGTTGGGCTTTGTGCCGACCACTAACTCTTTGCGGCAAGAAACTTCCCCCGCCAAGAAACTTCCCCCGCCGAGTGGATGAGCGCGCGACCAGTACACTGCATAGGTTAATAGAAAAAAGTGTAACCGTTCAGGCAGACTTGTTGGGCGGCGGTCTGCTGACCTTGTTGAACCGGCAGCTGCAGAGTTCTGTGGGCAACAAAGACGCTCGGAATGCCTGCTTCCGTCTGATCACTAAGACAGCGGTGCCCTACTTCTCCATGCTGCAGTTCTGGCTCTACTACGGCAAAATAGACGACCCCTGCTCGGAGGTACATCTACAGTATACCGTCGTGAATCGATTGTTCTAAGCAGTTTTTGTTTAGTTCATGATTTGGAGGTCGGCAGTCGGTGTAGACACTGGAAATGCGGACGGATTTGACGAAAAGGACACGTAAATCGGTTTTTTATCAGTTCTTTGTTGTTGTAACTTCGTGTCCTTCCGGACTGGGAGTAGCCAACTGCTGTAGAGCAGGAAGACACACAAGGTCCTTAACAACAACCCTCTCCTTTGCTGTCGGTGTGAGCTAAGGTTCGGTTCCCATTTATCTACTTGACTTCCGACGGCCTGGGTTGGGCTCTGTGTCGCCTTGACAGGTTTCCAACCCACAAAGCTTGAAGTTTCAGTTGGGAAGGCCGCTACACCTTCATGGAAGAGCTGTGTCCTGACTTTCTGCTGCCGGTCAAGGACGACATTATGAAGTGTGGCAAGTACCTGAACATAGTGAACGTCTGCGGTGAGTGGAAATTGGTAGAATCAGTTGTTATTTATTGTATAATTGTTCAAGGTCACAAGGTCAATCTGGCGTCCCGAGTGCGTGGCAAACTGCAGTACTCGCCCGACCCGAAAAGCTACCTCAAAATTATCCACGACGTTTGTCTGCAGGCCAGCGAAGAAATGCTCAAACTGCTTGCCAATGACTATCACCTGACCAGCAGATTTAGGTGCTTTTGCTTCTCTCAATATCTAATCAATAAAAATTATCTGAGCCCTTGTCCTATTTGACAACAATACCTGGTAGTAGAACCCGTGTATTTGCCCCCATCAGTCGGCTAACACTACCAATCCCCGGTCTCTGCCCCCACCCAACATAAGCCACCAATCCGACCGACGTTGGCAAAGGGGCGGGGTTCGATTCCTATCGACCGAGACGACTTGAGGCCCGGGCATACAAAAATCATATGCTTAAAGTGTCTGGAAGCAAATTAAAAGTTGCAGGTCGATAAAGCGCTTCTTCCTTGTGGACCAAGGAGATTGGCTGCTGCAGTTTATGGAGACGGCCGAGGAAGATCTGGATAAGCGGATCGCCGGTAATAATAATGCAGATAGACTGAGTTGTACGAAATATGCTTGCCTACTCTTTCGGCCTCTCAGGCAGTCAGACCAAAGATAACCTGCCGAGTGAGTCAGACTGCTGTTAGCTTGTGTTCGTGCTTCGTAGCTTCTTCCAACTTGTCTTGCTCTTCTTTAAACCGGCTCTCTCTCTCTGTCATGTCTGCGGTTGTAGACGTGATGCCGGACCGATTAAATTCCTTGTTCGAGGTGGCAGTTCGAACGAGTGCAGCCGACGCCGACCGGTTCAAAGAGGACGTTCAGTGAGTCACTCTTACTGGTGAAACCATTTTGACCGCCCAAATTAGCGATTTTTTCCGAAGCGTTTTAGTACCCAAACCTTGGAATACCTGTTGAAATACGCTTAGTTTTGAATACCAAATTCACACTTTGCTTTACTATGAGTTTGTAAAAAGTCAGCGAATTTCAGTACTCAGGTCAGGGGAAAGTCAGGAAATTTGGAAAACCCTGATGTCATTATGTCAGTACCATAAAGTGCCTGACATTGTCTGATTTCAGAGTGGGTCTGTGCGAGCACAGTCTGACGTCAATTCTGAAGGCCATAATCCAGATCGGAGAGGCCGAGCCAGACGCTTGTGAGAAGAGAACTAATTACCCAATTAGCTAATAACTAATCAGTCTGCACTGTTTTAGTGAACCGGGCCCAGTTGCTGCTGCAGCCTGACGCCGAGCTAAGCGGCATCGAGGCGGTGACTCTGGAGTTCACTCCCAAATGGCCGGTCTCTATTGTGTTCCACCGCAAGGCCATGGTCCAGTACCAGTTCCTCTTCCGACGCCTCCTCTCCTGCAAACACGTCGAACGACTGCTGGGCCTGTGCGTCCGGTTCGTCTGATCTAATCGGTTTAATTAGTAGCGTGGCTGCAGGTGTTGGAAGCAGAACAAGAAGGACCAGTCGCTCACCACCAACATTCTGAGACAGGCGATGTTGCTGTTCGTGCAGAACTACATGTACTACTGCTCGGAGGAGGTGATCGATCCCTACTGGACGCAGTTCATGGATCGCGTTAAAACGGTCACATTTCTATTTCTACAGGCATCCACTTAACGCCGGTTATGCTACTGCTACCATACGGTGCTAGTATGGTACCTATGGCTAGCGATCGACCGGAATTCCGGTTCCGGTTCCGGTTCCGGCCGGAACTGGCGGTTCCGGTTCCGGTCCGGTTCCGGTGAAAAAGGGTACCGGAACCGGAACTTTTTCATTCACTATTTTCGATGGATATTCAGTTACATCAAGTATTATTGCGTCTGTTTAATAAAGTGCGCAGCTCAGTGGGGGCAGTAGAATTTGCATGAATGGGGAGAAATTATGCAGTTTTCCATGTTATGCATAATTAGAAGTGCCTCTAAAGACAATTTTCGGTGAAATTATGCAGTTACAGGCAGTGTTTAGAGCTGTATTGTCGTTTTCGAACAGGTTTCTCAACTGACTTAAGGTGCAAAAGTGGAAAATTTGTTGTAAGTATCTGTACTAGCATGCTGGACCCATTTAAGACGATTTAAAAAAATTTTTTTTTTTAATTTTTTAAAAAAAAGCAAAAATTTTTGGCCGTCAAAAAAAATTCTTTTAACAACTGTGCCTTTAAGGCAGCTAAAAACATCTCCGAAGGTGACAGATCAAAGCTGAAACCTGAAAATGTTGAAAAGCTTCTCTTTCTGAAGTACAATTTGCGTGCTCTTGACTACTGTTATTGAAAAGTCTGTATTCTGTTGTTGATTTGAACTTCTGCTGATGTTTATAACAGGAATTTGTACACAACGTGCCTATAAATACGTTTCTATAAATTTTGGACCAAATATTGAAAAAGTTCCGGTTCCGGTTCCGGTTCCGGCCGGAACTGGGTGGTTCCGGTTCCGGTTCCGGTTCCGGCGAAAATTTTGGTTCCGGTCGATCGCTACCTATGGCCTTTGGTGCCGGTGCCACATGGTACGCAACCTGACAGTACTGTGCTAAGAGAGGGGTATCATTAGTACTACCCTAGGTGGTCTGCGCCCCACCTTAGACCATTTTCCGACCCCCTCCGGTTTTCTGGCAAGTGATTTTTTGAGCAAATTTTTCCGTTTTTTTGCTATTTCAGACACAAATTGCCAAAATCGCCTGTAAAACGCGCTTTTAGCTGTATTTCTGCCCAAATTAGCGATTTTTGACGATTTTTAGCCGAAATATTGCGATTTTTGAGCGTTTTTTAGTGTACAACATCCTCACAAAATTTTGGTTCAGACTTCCCGGCTGGCGCCAGACCCCCTCCCCCTTTGGCGGATGACCTGTTGAATGTATGACGTTGCGGTGTTACTCCGTAGCTAAAAAGGCCAAACCACGAGACAGTTTAGGGGACTCTCAACCCAAAAATACAAGTACTAGTAGTGCTAACAAACTAACTCAGAAATCACAAATTTGTGGATTAAAATTCGCTTGAAAAGCCTTAGCAAACCGAATTTGGCGCTTCCGCTGCTGATATTTAAGAGGAATCGGTGCTTTTGGAAACCTTTTTCATCATTTTTTGCTTGGTTTTAGCTCTAAAACGGACTTTTAGCCTCCTTACTTAGAAAAAAACGTGCTAAAATGCATTTCCAGGCGTCTTGGAGCTTTTTGAAATTGTGGACCTCCTCTGGGCGAAACCCCCCTCTCGACCCCCACCTGACGGAAACCACGCCGGTCCGGACCTGTTATTATGATAGGTTCCATTCCTTTTACATAACAGATTGGTTGGTTGCAGGCTAAGAACGTGGAGCAGGTGCTGGAGTGGCACGGTCAGTTTCTGGACAACTGCACCAAGGACTGCATGCTCACTGATGAATCTCTGGTCGACGCCCTACATTCCGTACTAGATCTCTGCCACAAGTTCGCTGCAGACAGAGTGGTAACCGATTTTCTTCTTAGAGCCGTTCAGAAATGTTGAAACTCAACAATGCAATATTTAGGACCCCCACCGCACCCCCTAAGAAGTTCACCGACTCACCCTGCAAAAAAGTTTGTAGTTTCGACTGGCTAGGGCTACCCTCATCCATGATGCAGTTTTAGGCAGTGTTTAGACCTGTATTGGCGTTTTCGAACAGGTTCCTTAACTGACTGAGGTGCAAAAGTGGAAAAGTTGGTACCTGTACTAACTAGCACGCCAGACCCAGTTTAGTCGATTTAAAAAAGAATTTTTTATAGCTAATTATACTGAAGCGCTCTTCTCTGCTTTTCGATTATGTAATAGTTGATCATTCTGCTGCAAGAAAGAATATCAAATTTACAGTAACCCAAATACTACAGCTTTTATTGTGTTCCGGTGAGGGGATACATAGTTTCAAAATGCGTGCAGAAAATGAGCATAAAATGACAAAAAGGCATCTGTCTCTTAATATAAGTAATACAAAAGAACACCTTTCTCGTAATATCAACAGCAGGAAGTCCGAATTCGGTTGCCAATAGATAGGGTGGTAGGATGGTTATTGTTTACAGTAAAGAAGGTTGCAGGTGAGTCACAAGAAGTGCCTGCAGAAGTTCCAACGTTTGCTGAACGATCTTGTGGAACGGATCCGTTCGATGGGAGTCACACCGCATCAGAAGGGTTCCAGTTGGCTCAATTTTGTCTACAGGTTCGCTCCCTCACCTTATTCCAATGCTATTATGACTATTATTATGACGGTTTCAGACTCCAGTTCAACACCATTCCCGAAAGCACTCTCCAGAAGCTCAAGTGACCAACCACTCTTGCTGCCTTTAAGTGATCACCCAGTTACTTCTACTCACTCGCCATTAAATTATTTCTAATTTTTGTTCTCTTGCCCTACTGCCTTTAAATTATTTGTAATTCCATGTTCGATTGCGCTACTTGCTGTAGTAATAAACTACTTTGTTTACCTTTTTTGATCGAAACGCAGCCTTATCCAAAAAAACTAGTACGTACGTGGGGTCTCTCTGCCGACCTAACCGCCTATAGCCATTCGGTGATTCCTACCGCGCCCCAGTTCTGGCTGACCCCTATTATGGTAGTGCGCTATACATCGGCCGGAGGGGTGCTAAAGCGAACAGTTAAGCCCCCAGCCCCAGGTATGTGCACTAAGAAACACCTAAAAATTGTCTAGACCGTTGTTCAAGTGGTTGGTAGTCGGCATGGAAGTAAATTGGAACCAACGAAGTTTATTTTTGTTGCCAGTTTAGAGCGAAGGAACGATTCATTATAGATTCTTCTCCGTAAAGACCAACCAAATAATAAATTAGAGACACCAACTATATCACTCTAGGAGGTTGCGGTAAGAGCATATTGTAGAAGGCATCGTCTTTCCAGAACGTAGACGGTTTCCAGCCGCACCATCCCTTAATTAATAATGAACATGCACAGACTACTAAATGAGACACCAATAAACTCACTTTAGATACAATAGTTTTGATGTCTTCGGCACCGGTATAATGAGGGTCCAGAACCAAAAACATAACATCACCTGTGACGTCATTGAAGTCAACACCCAATATCGTATGCGCCAACACTCCTCCTCCTAAATCAGCTTCACATAATATATTAGCCATACATGGCAGCGCAGCGGCAGCCGGGTCTCAATGCGTAGTTGCCCAGGTTAAGGTGCAAATTTGAACTTTCAGCAAAGCATTTTGTCTAGGAATCGTAATCTTTGGCTAAAATCAAATTTTTGATTAAACAACTGCGTAAAATCTAGTTTTCCAACCTAAATTGTCTCCAAAAATCGAAATTTTCAACGAAAATTTGGGGTTCAGTGCGTAGTTGCCTATGCCAAGGGTGCTTAGTTGCCAAATTGATTTCTATGGCTTAAAAATGCACCAGGAGGCTTCGAATCAGCTTTTGGAAGCATTTAGTAGTGTTTTATTTTCGTCCCCTGAGACTCCCATGCTAACACCTTAGCCTTTTATTGCTTTTGCTAGATAAACAGTATAAGGTTTAGGCTTTTTAGAACACAGAAAGTCGTGGACGCATTTGCTATCGGATTTTTTCTGGCTGCCCAGTTAAAAAATCGCGATTTTGGCAGTTTTTGTCCACGAGGTCCCAACTTTAAAACGTCATAACTCCCTTCAAAGTGGACATGTTTTGATTTAGTATGGCTTATTAAAGAGGTAATTCAATCCTCTATCAGGCGGTGGACACAAAGCAATTCAATTCGACTTTAAACTCAACTTTTTGACGTTTTTTTCGAAATGGTAGCAAAGCAAGATAATGTCAGATTCGAAATCTGCATCTCATTTTACGTTTAATGATTACAGTTTTGTTTCTGAAAGCTGGCAGCAAAAGGTTTGAGTGAACTAACCAATCATAACGGGAGTTCCGTAAGAGTCAAAATGAGCGGCCAACTCGCGTGCACGCGAGGGCATCTCAGCGCCACTGCTGGCAGTGAGTATTCTGGAGCAGATGCCCAGTAGGTGGTCTAGACAGTAGCTCAGTTCCAGAGAGCCCACCCACTGTCTGCTGCCCACAAACTTAGCATCTTTGTCTCCCACGTCTACTAGAGCCTGGAAGAACGGTTTTTCTCTCACTCTATCACTATAAAAGCTGTAGGAGGGGAACCTGCTGAATTTGTGCGTGAGAGGGTACGGGCTGTTCGGTGTAGCCTTGCAAGAGGAACCAGGACCAAACGGTCTGAAAGCTCCGGTACGCACAGCCCCAACCGTTGTCGTTAAAATTCTCCTGCATGTAATGGTGGTATTGGTAGTTTCCGCGCACGAGCGACACTCTTCCATCCACTGAAACACCAACTTCAAACACGTCCGGGGCATACATGTAGTTGGGGGGTTTGGGAGGTCAGCCGTTTGGAGGGCTAATTTTCGAGCAAACCACCAGCCGGATTCTGGGGACTTTTTTCTGAAACCCTGAAACCAGACATGGGCAAAAGGGGCTGAGGGGGGTTGGCCCCCTCAGGCTCTGACCTACCCCCCTCAGCCGGCCGCTACCCCCTCAGGAATTTTTCGGAAGAATTTTGTATAGAAAGTTATGATAAAAATATGCCTGGACTAGGTGTAAATCAGCTCACAATAGCTTATTTTGGCTTATTTTACTGAAAAATAAGCAAAAAAACCCTTGATTTTAGTCAAAAATCGGACTTTTTGCCTTACCAGCCCCTCAGCCCCCTCAGGAATTGAAAATTCTACCCCCCCCCCTCAGCCGAAATGATAGCCCATGTCTGCCTGAAACGCTATTTTGGGTTGAAAAGTACAAAAATTCGGGGCCCAGATATTAACTGGCGACCAAGATAGGGTTTGAAGACTGTTTTCAACCACAAATTATGGGTTCAGAAGTGCTAAAACAGGGTTTCAAAAGCCCTAATTCGGATTTCTGGGGCCCAAAGTAGGGTTCGCCTAATTTGAGTTTCTGAAATCCAAAAGTACGGTTTCAGAGGCCCTAAAGTGGGTTCCGGAACCTGATTAGGGTTTCAAAAAATCTAAATAGGGTTCCAGAAATGCATTTTTGCTCTATTATATCGAATAAAATAAGGTTTTTCCACGTTTTAAAGCAACAGTAGGGTTTTAGAGGGCATTTTTGCAGCTTAGACAGGACTTTTACCCGATTTTTAGTCTTCAAAACCCTGTTTTGAGCTCAAACCCTATTTGGGACCTGAAAACCCAGCTACTACATAAATCCAGGAAGGAATTTGCGGTTGGCGGCTAGTTAGGTGATTGAGTTGAGGTAGAAACGTTTGTTTTAGATGGTTTCGGAGTCTGGGGAGGGCTCATTAAGTTAGGATCCCAGCCAACTGGAAAAACAAGAGGTAAATTCAGTTTTACCTTTAGACGGTTTAACGTGTAAGTGCACGTTTCTCAGGTAAGGACCGCACTGGTCTGCAAATCTGAATTGATTGGCCCTCCTAAACACCGGCTTGGTCATGGGAATGTTGAAGAGAGTGTGCAACTCGCGTCTGCGCTGCTCTGCAACTCACTCAGACAGGTGATCCAGAGGAAATAGGCGGCTGACTCACTCACCTAACTTGGCATCGTCTGTGGTAGACGGGTAAGCCGAGCTCACAAAACACCCAAACTCCACACAATTAAAGAGGTGCATTTCCGGCGCGGCTATCTTGACAGAGTTTGCCTTAAAATATATAAAATTGCTATTCTTGTCTGTCAATAGGCTGTAAATTGGTGAGCAACCAAAGTCTCAAAGTTCGGCGATTTTTGGGGTGCGCCGACAGTTTTTAATGCAAGTGAACGTAGTTAAAAGGAGAAAAAGTCAGGCCTATCTTATATTACGTAGGCAAGTAGAAGCTTACAAAAAACACGTCGACTTATGAGAATAATTCGGATTCACACAACTGTGCGTAAAAGTAAGCTTACCGAAAAAGTGGAATGTCTGAGCAAGCAGTGCTGGGCCAGATCCAACTGCTTCAATAAGGCATTCCTCAGCAGCAAGCCCACCTCTGATAAGGTTTTAGTTTGACTGCAGACAACCACTCCTCTCAGATGCAATGGCACCTGCACGTATTTAAACAGTCCTAAATAGGCCTACAAATTACCACCTCTACAACAATACAGAATACACGTAACAGGTCATCCTCCGAAGGGGAGGGGGTTGGGCACTAGAAACGCACTAAAATCGCAATTTTCGGCTAAAAACCGTAAAAAATCACTAATTTGGGCTGAAATACAGCTTGAAATATTGTTTTACAGGCCAACTTTAGTGTATGAAATTCTAAAAATGCAAAAATTTGCTGAAAAACTAACTTCCTAAAAAATCATTTCGGGAAAGTCTGGGCAGACCACCCGGACCCCCTTGTTACATGCATGACTAAACCTACTTCGCTCCATTTGAACCAGAGGAGCGCAGGTAAGCAGAGAATTAGAGTGGTCAGATGAGGTAAGCTTGCGTAGAACTGAGAAATTGAGTCGATGCTAAAGCGTCTTAACCTTTCACCAGTAAGACAAGAGAGAACTACCGAGTCGAAGCTCAGTTCCTTTCGTTTCAGTTCTACTTCATTGGTCTCTCTATCAACTGTGGCTTTCCACAAATCGAAGCAGGAGTCCAAAAGACTCAGTCGACCCAGCACCGCCGCCCCGTCCGGTTCGTCGGCCGGTCGCACCAAGGTCTGCTGGTCTTCAGTGCAGAAGATCACGTTCTTCTCGCACAATTGCGTGCCTATGGCGCCGATTGCTTTCTCGATCAACTGACGTGTTGAAGCTGTTAAGAAAAGTCTTATCGATTATTTACTTATTTCACCCAGTAAAACTCACTCTCCGTCCTGTCCTCGTCCAATTCTAGCAAGAGAGAGTCCTCATAAGCCACCAGCAGAGTGATTGTGTTTGAAAGGAGGGTGGACCTAGGCAGCAGAGTGACCAGTGGGTCAGACGGTCGCCGCTGCTCTCCATAACACTAATCTGCGCGTCGCTACTGCACACAAACACTGGCTGATCGTCGGCGATGTTGTCGAGAATTTTGAGAACGGTGGTCCGGTAATCCTCGGAGGCCGACGGGGGGCACCTGATAGCCCGACCAGCTCTAGGCCTAAGTCAATTTTACGCTAGAATACTTTTTAAAATGCGTTTTGAAGGCTAATTTGCAAAAAAATTTTTTGCCCTGGCCCAACCAGACATCCCCCTTGCAAAAACCTGGGTACGTTACTGTTTTGGAAGCGTAGTGAGTGACCTAACTGACACACACGCGCAATCCTGTTGCTGATTGAGTGAGAGGGCTACAAATTTACCAGAGGGGACAGCGGCAATCAAGTCGTCGGACCACGGTAGCTGAGAGGTGAGTCGAGTTGAGGGTGTATACAAGAACAGCCGAGCACGTCCAACACAGTGTCAGAGCGGTTCCAGCCGAACAGCAGACCGCACAGACTCGTCTCTCCGTCTTCCTCATTCCCCTGCCACAGCTGCCGCAGACCACCGATT